>JXTB01000106.1:28727-71375 GCA_002914805.1 Parasponia andersonii | reverse complement strand
CATCTCTGCTGTGGTTTTCGCCTCTGCCACATTATGAGCAACATTCTTCGTTAGCGTTAATCGGATCACGCCTAACACTTGTCGATCAAGGAGTTTCCAGTCGTCGTCCTCCATCTTCTCCGGTTTCTTCCCCGATAGAGGCTGATGCAATTTTTTACTATGCAGATAATCATTATTCTGCAATCTCCAGTACGAGAAGTCTGTACCGTCGAACTTGTCAATTCCGGGTCCTGATCTTTCACCTCCGGCCATCGCTCCTACTAAAATCGAACCTCGCTCTCATATCAGTTGATAGGGAATAACCTCCCCAATAGACACACAATAGTGGAAGCGATAAAATAAATGCAAAAATAATGCCGAAATAAATGAATAGGACACACAAAATTAGCGTGGTTCACCAAATTGGCTACGTCCAAGGAGCTGCTGCAGATTTTCACTATTGGGAGAAAAAGAACCTTTACAAGTGTTTACACTCAACACTCTCAACTCACACCCCAGACCCCGAATACACCCAAGAGAAAAACTGTATTTTTTCTCAAGAATAAAAACTCTCAATTTTTACTCTCACTTTACACTTGGTGTATTTCACTCTTTTCTGGGATGAAAACAAATGAGCAATAGGGTCCCGATTTATAGTTGAGGCTCACCAACCCTTTACACATTTTTTATCACATTTTCTATATATATCATACAAATTGTACACAATTTTCACCGTGTATTATTTTGGCTAGCAAAAGCATTAAATGCTCAATACACGGATTGATAACCGTATTTCTTTTGGCGCATATCAAGATCAATTAATGCTCTTTTCCTTTTCACACGTTAACACACAATTCCTCGAAAACTACTGGAGCCGTACGGCCAGTAAACAATTCCGTTGCATCCGACGAGCGTCCAACGCACAACATTTAAGCGCACTGGAAACTGGGAAGTTGATTCGGTCCATTGCCCTGCCCGGTCTCAGAAGAGAAGACGGCTGCATGGTATACCGACTCGTAGTGATCTGTACCGAGAACCACAAACAGAGTACTTGATGCTACAGTTGCAGTAATACGATTCGTTGCAGCGATTGCTATCGGTTTCGCACACAAACCCAGACTTGTAAACTATGTCTATTGCTTCAGCTTCAGGGTGGGTATGTGGGAGCCTCAGGGAGCTTAACCTACTTCCTCGTAAGCGGATTGCATATGTAAAAACCTTTTCGAGTTTTTTCGACAAGTAACAAGTCGTCGACTTAAAAATCTAGATTAGCCACCACCCGACGATGATGGAGGTCCTCCGTTTTGTGCCTGGTGGAGTGAAAGGGAAATAATACCTGGAATTTGGACCCATAAGTAGTCTCTTTTGACGGTGATGGTGATTGAAGCTGCGGATGAAATATTCGGAGCGAGAAACCAGAGAATACCAGTGCTTGCAGACGGTAGCGCACTGGATTATAGATCGGGAATCCGGGAGTCGGATCAAAATCTCGAAAAGAGGACCGTCGTCGGTAACAATTTCCATGAATTTGGATGATATTGTTTTCGACCATGATTTTCATACGCGAGATTTTTTGAGGGGCGGCTGCTATCGCGTGCTACACAGCAGCATACAGATGTGGATATAAATAGAGATAGCCCTTGAGGTAAGGCCAGGTCTTTGTGATAAGCAACGTAATGAGCCTACTTTCAGAGGCCGCCTGCCCACTTTCAGATTTTCTCAGGATAATTACGAGCATTAGGAGGTTTTTTCTTTTTCTTTTTTTTTTTTTTGTTTCCCCGGCTCCGCTTTACTTTTTTAACAGTATTTTTCAGAATTATTTTTCTATGGACAAAAATTTATAGGCTTTTTATAACCAAAATTTTATGAATTTGGAATAATTCTTTAAAATTAAGTTTGAATTTAATTTTCTATAGTAAAATTCTTGAACTCTAACAATTTAGTAAAATTAATTTTCAATTCAATTTTTTAGAATAAAACTTGATAAAGTCCCTTAATATTAGTTCTATTAAAAAAATATATTTATGTTAATTTTTTTATCGTTAAGTTACTTATTCTCGTTAAGTACTTATTATCTTATTTGTGATTTTTAGGTCCTCATTATTATAGAGTTATCATTTTCGTTCAAAATGGAGGTAAGAAATTAAAATTTTTTATTAGATTCTAATATAGATCTATTTTAGTCCAAATATTTATATATCTATAAGAGAAATATATATCTTATTTATTTATTTATTTAAATCAGGATTTATATATACAACTAACTATACCATTTTTTATCTTGTTTTTCTTTTAGTTATGATTCTTTCAATTTTTTTTTCAAAAAAAATCTCATGCTTATTTAAAAGTCCTTATAAAGATGATAAAAAAGTGTCTATATAGGTGTCAACTAAAAAAAATACTACAATATATAAATTTTATTTTGCCTAATTTACAGATGATATGTTTTTTTTTGGACACATGTCCTATACAAATTGGGCAAAACAAAATCCATATCAAAGTAGATCCATATTGGAACTCAATAAAATTTTTAATTTTTTACTTCTGTCTTGAACAAAAACGATAACTTCAACTCTTTTTTTTTATTTTTTTAAATAATAATTTTTTTTTGTTTCCAATTTTATCCCTACTAAGATGAGTACCTTTTAGGCAAGTGCTCATTGATCACAGTTTGGATAGAAAAGATTAAAAGGGATAACATAAAACAAAAATATAATAATGATGGCTTAAAAGCCACAAATAAGAGAATAAAGATTTGACAGTAAAAAAAGCTAGTATAAATGTTTTTTTTTTCAAACAAAACTAATATTATGAGATTTTAGGAGGTTTTGCTTTAATATTAGAGAACTTCAGGAGGTTTTGTTCTAAAAAATTGAATTCGACTAAATTGTTCCAAGTTTAGGGGTTTTGCTCTAAAAAATTGAGTTCAAAGTTAATTAGATTGAATTGTTCTAAGTTCTAGAGATTTTGGTAACAAAAAGCCAAATTTATATTCATAGTAGCTTTTGGAAAAGAAAAAAAAATTCATTATGAAAATACTCTTATGTAATACCAAATGGTGTGACTACCTGTCATAATTTTCGATAGCTTGTGATCTCAATTTTATTTTCTATTTTTTTGAAGAAAATTTTGTTTTCTATTGTTACTAACTTCGTGATTAGAAGTAGTCACGATTTGTGACTCTTGGTCTTGTACAATTTTGACATATTATCGTGATTTATGACACTTAGTCATAAAATTTGCGTCAACCTTACAAAAAGAAGATAAGTATTCCCGATTGGCCAATAATGGCTTAGTAACATTTGTCTAATAAAAATCTAATTTTACAAAAAAAAAAACCATAATATTTTCTCTATCAGTGGTCATATTTGTAATACCAACAGTTACATAATTTATGATATCCCTAATTTTGTGCCATGGAGACTTGAGATGAAGATGTTGGTAGAGAGCGATGTGTGGTTTGAGATGGAGGCATTAGTGGAGAACTTGTAGCTGGAGCTAGATATATAGGCAGGGCCGCTCGAGCTAGTGATTAAAGTTGAAGCCTCGAAGCCAACGGAGATCAACTTGGTTAGTAGCCTTTGGGACCGAGTTGACTTAGTCAGGTTGGATTGGCGAATTCACGAGGGTGGTATAGAGGAGGAAAAGTTGGAGGAGGTGGAGGTGGGTTGGGCTCGATAGGCCCGAGAGGATTGAGTGATCGGGTTGGGCTTGGCAGCTTGGGTAGCCATTTTGGATTTATACATGCGAAATAAGGAGAAGGAGGATATGGTTTAGGTTGGTGGAGGAGAGTGTTGAGAAATTAAGGTTTCAATCTTACTCACTCTTATTTTGAAGATAACAAATATTTGATTTAACACTAATAATTTAACTTGAGCGTGTAGTAAAAAAACTTTAAAAGTTCTAACTCAAGTTGATCAAAGAATTAAGCTTGAAGATGGATGCATATTGGACTTAGTAGAATCAAGCTTGAAGATGGATTATAGAAAAGAGCCTTAATACAAAGATCAAGAATACAAGACTTATACTAGCAAATGTTAAATATTTAGTTTTTGTATTTGAATATATTTTTACATATAATATGTTCTTAATGGCTCAAATTTTTTTAAAAATAGAAATTTTCAAACTAATATAGTCAAATTAGTTTATCTTCAATTAAAGTTTAATTTTTTTTTTACACAAGTTTTAAATTGATTTATGAATTTCTATAGTATCCATATTTCATAAAAATCAATTTAAAAAGTCACAATTTTAAAAAGAATCGAAACAGACTTGAAATAAAATCAAAATAAACTCTTTGGTATTTTCGGCAAACCGATTCCTAGTTTTTGGTCCACTGATTCTCTATCGAATTTTAACAGTTTTTAAAATTCGACTATTGGAACTACACTATCAAATATTGGTATTTTCGGTCGACTAAAAACATACTTTTGATCTACCGAAAATGACAGATTATTTGTCAAACGGTCTAAAATGGATAGTTTTCATTCAAGTCTATAAATATAAGCTTTTTTACTACTTAAAACAATTTTTGAACATCCTTACATTAGTCATATCATATATTCAATTTATTCTAATCAATTTTTGTAATCCAAAGTTTTAAATCTACTTTTTAACAAAAATCATTTAAGTCAAACTAGATTATATCATGTATTTATATCTATTCTCTCTAAGCTTACCTTGTATCAAATGCTTTCATTAAAAAGAGAAATCTAGTTGAGAGATTCAACAAAAATCAAATTGTAATTATTAGGTGAGGTTGCCATCAGAGCAATCTAAGTCTAGGTATGGGTGTCACCAGATTCTAAACAACCAATGAGTTGGTGAGATTGTCACCATTATCTAAACAGTCTATGTAGATGAGGTTGGTATTGGAGTCAAAATAATCTGAGGTTAGGCATGATAGAGACGGAGTTAAGACTATTGTAAAAGCGTGAGTAAACATAAGAAGAATTCACTCTATTTGTAGAAGGTCTGGTCAATCCCATAATCTTGATCCGAATAGTGGAAGCTCAAAGTAATTTGCCGAAGGATAGGGACATATGCAAGCTGTCGTGTTTGTCAAACGTCGTAAAAACCAAGTTTGTATTTTCTTTATCCCTACACTACTTACTTTATTGCAAATTATTTGATTGTGTGTTTGATATTTATTATGCTTAAGTAATTTACCAGGAGTATAATAGTAAATATACTACCTTCTACAAGTAGTACATATTTTTTGTTATGGTAAATAAATTATATGTCACCTCTTAATAGTAGTAAATAAGTAATTTACTATGGATATAATGATAAATATGCTACTTTTATAAGTGGTAAAAGCTTTTAAGTCATAGTAAGTAAATTATTTATCACCTCTTAACAATGGTAAATAAGTAATTTACCAAGATATAATCGTAAACATAAATTATTACCCTGAAAAAAGGGATATATTTGTTAATAAAATAAAAAAGAGATATTTACTAAATTATACATTCAAAAGCGAGGTACTTTTGTTCAATCCTCACATATTTTAGTCAGTGACTAATTATTTATTTGATTTATTTTTTAACCAAATAAAAATGAATTTTTGTTATCCAAATAAATAGATCAATTAAATTTTGTTTATATAAAATAAATCAAAAAGTTTATCAGTTAAATATCTCAATCACTAATGAAAAGTAAATAAAACTTTTAGAAAAAGTAAATAAATTTTATATATAATAGTTCGATTAACTATTATTTAGTTGAGTTTCACGTAAAATGTTTAATATAAAGTATGCGAAATATAAAACATGATATATCTCTAGTAATTTGATGAGTAGAAACATTTTATAGAGGAAATACCAGAATTTGTACTAATTTTTTTTTTTAAAAGTTGATTGAAAATTTGATTTATTACTTAAAAAAATTGATTTACTTTGTTCTATTTTATATAAAATTGATCTATTTTACACAAAATAGGTTTACTAAAGTGGCTATTTATCAAAATAGAATAATTAGACAACAATTTGGCTAAAACCTATTCAATTATTTTTTTTAATTTGGCTGAAAAAATTGATTTATTAATGGATTCATTTTATAACAAATTGATCTATTTTACAGAATATTGATTTATTTTATAGAAAATTGATCTACCAAAAAGTGGCCATTTTTCAAAATAGAATAATAAATCAGCAATTTAGCTAAAAATCCCCATAGTTAATTTTTTAAAACTTGACTGAAAAAATTGATTTATTATTGAAAACTGATTTACTTGATACAAAATTGATCTAGTTGATCTATTTTACACAAAATTGATTTATTTCATAGAAATTAATTTATTTTATGAAAGTTGATCTGTTTTACGAAAATTGATCTATTTTATCAAAAGAGAATGATAAGACGACAATTTGGCTAAAAAGACCTTTAGTTATTATTACTTATTTTTTAAAGTTGATTGTAAAAATTGATTTATGCATTAAAAAATGATTTATTTTGTATGAAATTGATCTGTTTTACGGAAAATTGATCTACTAAAAAGCGGCTATTTATAATAATAGAATAAATAAGACAGCAATTTGGCTTAAAAAACTCTTTAGTTATTTTTTTTTTAAAGTTGATTTAAAAAATATATTTATTAATTAAAAAGTTGATTTATGGTATATGAAATTGATCTATTTTATATAAAATTGAATTATTTTTCCGAAAACTGACCGATTTACTTTATCCGAAATTGAATTCCTCAAGCACTGGTTGCGCATTTAGTGCTCCACATTAGGCTGACTCGTCCATAGCTAGAATAGCTGAAACCGGAAAGAAGAATCAAAATAGAAGAAATCCATTAATCAATATCTTCAAACATGAAAACCCATTTTAAAAAAAAAAAAAAAAAAAAAAAAAAAAAAAAAAAGCAAAACTGATGGCCAAAACTCATCAAAAATGAAAAACTCATTTCCTGATTTCCACATTCGCAAAACTCGATATATACACATATATAATACATTATCGTCCATCAATTAAGACCATAAAAAAAAAAAAAAAAAAAAGAAAAATAACAAAAAAAAAAAAAGAAGGATAGACAGAGAGAGAGAGAGAGAGAGAGCTCACGTTTGAACTCGTCGATCTTCTTCATTTCCAATCTTCGGACAAAATATTCGAGCTTCGAGGTCTTTTCCGGAATATTTCCGATTGAGAAGATCTCTTTGAGAAAATCATATATCATTTTCAGAATAAAACTTGCTCTGAAATCCAAACTTAGCGCATGTTTGATTCAAAAAAATCAACTTTAGAATGGACAGATGATTCCAAAAGAAAGTACGATTAGTTGTGATTTTAGCAAAAGAATTATGATTCTAATGGAATCACAATTATATTAAATAGTGGAATAATTATTCCACTCTACCACTAATGGAATAACAATTCTATTATTTTATAAAAAAATTTAATACCAATTTTTCGTATTCTATTATTTCAAAACATCTAAAAGTAAGAGCGTTTTTGCCAACAGAATATTTTTTTTTCATTCTATTTTAAAACTATTTCAAGTTTCAATCAAACAATAGATTATTATTCCTATTCTTTTTCTAATTTCATTTTATTACGATTTCTATTACCATTCTAATTCCATTCCACGAACCAAACATCACCTTAGTTCTGATGGAATCGAACCCATTTCATAATATTCTTTCTCTATTCAGACCTTTTGTCTTCTTATTATTATTCTCTTTCATTGTTATGTTCAAAAAAATCTCTGAGAGAAGCTGAGTAGGAAGGGAGAAAAGAATATGATTATCAACGAGTTTTTATTTTTTTACTCATTTGTTTTTTAAATCATTTTTTTAATTTTATTTCATTTATTTTCATTTTCTTAAATTTTTATAATTATTTTACATTTTTTAAAAAAGCATAATACCTCAAATGATGATACGTGTTCCTATATAGCATAATTTGGATTAAAATGACTTTTTATTTTTCAATGACCATTACTTTTAAAGATAGATTTTATTTTTTAAAAAAAAGATGTAATAAATATTTTTGGAATATTGTGACTATTGGTTTGTTTGTAATTCTTCAAAAATATCATGAAAAATGGTCATTTAAAAAAATTCATTTGGATTTAAGAAAAAAAACTTTAAAAGATATGTCCAATTAGGAAATGGACTTGGATAGTAGTGTGTTGGGATGAGATAGCTTTTTTAGGACTCTTTTTTAAAAATAACTCTTCTAGAAATCACCTTTTTTTTTTCTTTCCCACCCTTTAATTAATTAATTATTTACAAAAATATTCTCTTATAAATTGATATGAATATTTTTATATATTATTAAATAATTAAAATATTTATCTCTTAACATATTTCCCAATTACGTATAGTAATTGTATAATATTTTGCTCAATTTTTTAAAAAAAATCAAGATTTTATGTTTTTCTTTTAGTTTTTTTTTTCCTCTTTTTGGTGAATCAACGGTTAACGTTTTGTTTGTTTTTTTGGGAGGGGGAGGGGGTGAAATCTAACTAATCTAGAACTCTTTCTTATATATATATATATATATATATATATAAATATTTTTAAATTTGGGAACCAATTGTGCTTTTTATCTTATAAATTTTTCTTTTCTTTTTGGTTTGAGAACCAACTGTATTTTTTTTTTTTGTGGGAAAACCACTGTTTAGGAATTTCTTTTTTTTTTTTTAGTTTAGAGACCAATAAGTTGTGCAGTTGTAAGACAAAAAAAAATCATTAATTTTCTTAATTTATATTGTTATTGTAATTTCTAAAATGAAAAAAAAAATCTAAAAACTAATTTATTGGCAAATATTAGGGGTGGAAAAAGAAATATTTAGAGAAATATTTAACAAGAGATATTTTTATATATAATATAAATTTATAAAGTATGTGAAAAGAAATTTTAAAATATTAGATGAGTGTGTTTCGAAGAGGATTGGAGAGAAAGAAAAAAAGGATGTGCAATAGAGCTACCCTTATTTTTATTGCTCTAGGTGGTGAATTGACCAAAACCCTTTCTGACAAAGATGAGAAAGGAGAGAAAATATTGGGAAAGAAAATCACTCATAATTCGCAAATTTTGGGCGTTTAAGCTTCTATAAATAGTTATTTAAGGTTTTAAATAGCTAAATAAATGTGTTTTACTATTTTTTTTTCCTTTTATGTTAGATATTTCCAAAGAACTACTTTTTATGATTAAATAAATGAACTCACTGAAAAAAGGGATTAAAAAAATATTATTTTACATGATTATATATGTCTATATAAAATAAAAAATTGACAAAATAGAGGAATTTTTACAAAAGGTCATTTTAGTCTAAATTACCTATGGGGCCTACTCCTAAATCGTGCGCTATGTGGATGATTAGGTGGCGGATTAGATGGTAGAGGACACACCGTTCGACACGTGTCCAGAAGGACTGTTTGAATGTCGCATAAGTCACACGTGATACGATTTGGGCCCGTTGGTTATCGCAGGCCAGGGCCGAACCCATTCCAGACTCTGGACGGGTTTGACCTAGTCAAATTCTTGCCTCGACAGTTGGGGGTCGGAAGCCTCAAGGGTCTTCCGCTGGAAGACCACTGAGGGCAGCGCACCGCTCCAAACCCAGATAAGGCATTCAATGCGATCCTGGGTAGGTGTGCATATTGAGCGAACCATCTCGACAGAACGGTGGGTTGTCAGGGTCTCGCCCTTGCCAAGCTCGCGCTATAAGGGACAGTGGAAAGTAAATCACAATGATGCAAGGGAAATTACGGTAACCATAGCCTGTGATTTCCGGAACAAGTCACGATGAGAAAAGAGCACTCGATCCTGGGATTGAGAGCTGGCAGGCTTTCGGTTCTAAGATTATATATTTATATGTCGTACATTTTCCCGAGGAAGAAACATATACAGATATATGCATATATACATATATATATATATATAGGTTGCCAATCCAATAGGTATTTTTTTTCTTTACCTATGGGTAGGTATTTTTTTTAGCCGTTGGATCACCATCTAATGGTGATCCAATGGCTATAATGAAGTGCATGAAAAGACATGCATCATTAATGCTATTTCTCTCTCTTACTTTTTACAATAAAAAATTGTGCATGCTAAATTTTCATTGGCCAAATTGATACCTATGTATAGGTAAAAAAAAAAATACCTACTGGATTGGTGCCCATATATATATATATATATATATATATATACATAGAGAGATAGAGAAAAAATAAGACGATTTATAAGACAGAAAAAAGAAACTTAGTCTTTGCTATTCAATCTCGGAAGTAAATATCTGACTTAAGTATCGGAGAGTCTTTACAGGTGCCCACCTCTGTCTCGTCAATCTGGAGTGAAATAAAAAATATCCAGAGATAGCAAGGATACATAGACAGTTGGAAGAAATAGTACTAACAGTTCGGATATGTGGACAGTTGGTAAGACCAACACCAACGATTTGAAGACACATGAACAGTTAGTAAGAACAACTCTAATATTACCATAGCTAATAAGTCGATTGGTCCTAAATTTCTATTTCCAGGGAGCTATATTAGCAACCTCATTAGCACTAAGACACCCATTTTAAATTTATTATTCTTTAATATTAAATTAGATCACATTTTTCCAACCAATAATCTTTCTAAGTTTCCTAAATTACCCTTTAATACACCCATTCTCCCCTGAAATTCTATTATTCTGTCTCATTTTTATTTGGGGGCAAAGTTCTATATTGTTCGTTAACCCTCGTAAAGATTCTTGTTCAACAATGTTTATGAGTTTCAATCAACCAAGGTAATTAATTTTTGGGGTTTTTCTCAGATTATTTAACGGTTTATAAACTAAAGAAATAGATGGGTGTATGTCAATTGGGTTGGGATCACGTTAAGATAAATTACAGCAAACACCAATTCTTCTCTTCTTCGATATGTGCTACATTCCTAGTTCCCACAAATATATAATAGTTGATTTTAAAAAGAGAGTGTGCTTGAGAAAATCATAACCATTTAGATGAGTATATGGTGGTAATCGAGAGTTTGAATATCGATGATCATCAAGGGAACCTTAATTGTGTAAAATCACTACGATCGAAGACACTTGCAATAAAACGTGAAAACTTGTAAGTCTTTAATGAATTCTCAACCAACGCAAGAAACAAGTAAACATGTTTTACTTAGGGTGAGCATCATAAATAGTATTGTCTATATTTGTAAGTTAATATTTTGAAAAAGATTTTAGTTCTAAAAATTATTTAAAAGAGGTGCTTTTTTATTTTATTTGAGGATGAGGTACAAATATATCACTTTTTCCCTCTTTTCTTCCTTTTCTTTTTGCTTCTCACAAAAATCTAGGTCCATTACTTAAAAAATAAAAAAAAAATTCCACATTAATTTTAAAAAATATTATTTAAAAAAAAACTTTATAAAAAAATACTATTTTAAAAAATTTGATTTTTTTTTAAAAAATATTCGAGGTAAATAATCAAATGTCTTAGGGTAACAAAACTTACTCGAGGTTATTATTTTAGTAAGCATTATGATAATCGTATGATTTTGTATATCTTATGCACTATATATAAAATTTTATATATATATATGGGCACCAATCTAATAGGTATTTTTTTTTTTTACCTATGCATAGATATCAATTTGGCCAATGAAAATTTAGCATGCACATTTTTTTATTGTAAAAAATAAGAGAGAGAAAAAACATTAATGATGCACGTCTTTTTATGCACTTCATTATAACAATTAGATCACCGTTAGATAGTGATCCAACGGCTAAAAAAAAAATTACCTACCCATAGATAAAGAAAAAAAATACCTATTGAATTGGCAACCTATATATATATATATATAAATATATGCATTGTACATCCCTTCCTTCCTTACTAAGAAATAATAATTATAATAAATAAAAAAATTCCACTCCTTCCTCTTTTGTTGGCTACAACAAACCCAGTACTTTCTTGGCGATGGTGATCATTCCCCTTCTCCGTTAACTACAAACCCAGTCTTATATATGCCAGCGGTTGCTAACTACCAGCCGACAGCGAACCATTTGCTCCATGATTGTAACTATATCCTAAACTAATGGAAAATTTAAAGGGCCAATAACAAAGACTTGAATCCACTACATAAAAGTGTAAAGCCTATAGACACACCACTAATTGACTAATTCATAATTTAAATGAAAAGTACAAAATAAATCTAATTAATTAAAATATATATATCCTAAACTATTGACTGTAAAAACATTTGATATGGCGTTTCTTGGGGTAAATTAGAGAGAGAGAGAGAGAGAGAGAGAGAGAGAGGGAGACTAATGAGTTATCCTCGAGTATAAGGTAGCAATATCTGGGGTACTTAACAATTGTTGATTATTCTAGAGTATAGGGTGAAGAAATAGCCAAATCTCCTAGTCCTAGCAATATTTGGGGTTGGCTCACCAATATCTAAATGCTACTTTTTGTTTTTTAACACTTGATTATCCTAGAGTATAGGATGAAGAAGTAGCCAAATCTCCTAGCAGTATCTGTAGTGGGCTCACAATCAAGACCATTCCAACAAGGATTGGAAGCTATAATGTTTTTAGTACTTTTACCTTTTGACAATGATGAATTATGTACTTTTCAAAAATGTTTATATCACCTTAGAATGCAGGTTCTATTGTGAATTTTTATCTAGAAGTTGAGAGTTTAGTTTCTCTGATTCTTTTTTCAGGAGGTGGCTCACATTGTCCCATTTGGAGAGAACTTCTTCTGGAGGGTTTCAGCCATCAGAGGTGATTGAGTGCTTTTTGGAGGTATATAATGTTATGTTAAACATTTTTGGTTATTTCATTTTCTTAAAAATTTACTTTCACTCATCTTTTTTATAATTGCAATTGCATGTCAGAGGGACACGCCATGTTGATTGCACATCCCCTGTTGGTTGGACAGTAGATACACTGGATTATGCTAACAGATTTTCAGTACAGATGTAAGTTTCTTCCTTTCGGTAACTAATTTCACTCAAACTTAGTTTCACTGACTTGTTTAGCAATCGTGTTTTCAGGACTCAGATTTGGATTTTGGATATACAACGGGGCAGGAGTATATAATAATAGAGATTAATTTCAAGTAGTAGGCATAGAACTGATATTAGCTATCATGCAGTGGACATTATCTGTCATGTAATTGATGTTATATAGGTATTTGGATTTCATTTGCTTAGACGTTATACGGATATTAGACATTATACAGATACTAGACATTTCATATGTTTCATGTCTTGGATTTTTATATGGGCAATTATATGATTTCATTGATTTCAATGCTTACCTTTGAATAATTGCCTATTTATCAAACCTGCATATGTAACTGTGCCCTGACTCATGGAACTCGTGGAAATTTAGTTGACAAAGCCACAGAGAGTATAGAATGAAAACTAGACCCCAATTTTTCTCTTCTAGCCTTTTGGGACTCTTGATTATGGGATACTATCTACTACACTTAATGAAATTATAGTAATAGCTCCTGAATATATACCCGTTAGGTTCTAATTTTCATCGTACACGATGGATTACTCGGAATTATGTAATAGTTGCTACAATAGCTCATTTGTTACAAATGAAATCGGTCATCTACAAAGTATGAGCTTAATTTAACAGGTGTAGGCAGCATTGATGAAAGAAACCTAATACCATATCCTGCTATTTTTCTAGCCTCCTGCGACATTGAAGTTTTCCCACCCNCAGGGTAATCCAACAACATATTGTCAGAAATCATGAAAAATACCAAGGAATAATGCTCTCATTTTTGTTAAAATCTTAGCATTCTGTGACTAGTGAATCGCTGCTGTAAAAATAGTATAATTCAGGATATTCCATTATGTGAGCTGATGGGTAAAATTCTGGAGCTATTTTTTAAAATTCCCAAATTTCTTTTCCAGAATAATATTTTGTGGTTCAAGCAAATTTCAAGGATTAATCGTAAAATAGCTTGCTCTATCATCACGTTATAGAGCAAATGACAAATGTACATAGATTTAGTGTACTAGAGAAACTAGTTCACCTCTTCACTAGGAACCGCCAACAAAAAAAGGGAAAAAAAATGTAAAATAACTTATCTTTATTATGATTGACACCAGAAAATTGATTACAGACAGAAAATAAATAAATAAACCCTAAAAATTAGAGGGTGGAAATCCTGTCCACAATTACAATTAAAAATTTCTAGAAGCTGAATAACTAAGAGAAGATAAGGAAGGCAGGGCCCAATCGAAACAACTTTAAATATCTTTACTAAATATTTCTATTTGTCAGAGCCCGACCTTCCATGTGTCTAGTCCATCGGCTCTAAATTTACAGCACGAATTCATACTTTTTTGTCTCATATCCTAAATGAGAGAAACTTGTGGCCGCAAAAGCCTTACAATGAACTCATGTGGTGCCACTTGAAACAAATTCTACAGGGTTAATTCATGTATCTAAAACTATAAGACCTATCGCAGCTTCCCTGCGATGATTGATTAAATGTGCTGTGTGACCAGGGAAAGGTATCCTACGGAAGAAACACAAATACTCGAGGTCCCTTGAGATAAAGCTTGTACATTTTATGGTCACCTTTGAGGTTGGTCCGAACCAGCAACTGCTCCTGAAACGGTGCTCGGCCCAGCACCATTCTCGACCGGAGGGGAGGTGCCCCATTTCCCTTCCGACTCTAATGGCTCAAGTACATAGACTCCTCCATCTGTAAGTCCTAGTGCAAACTGATTGGATTCAGTTGGATGGGCCGCAATAACAAGAGGATACACCCTTAAGCTGTTGAAATTATAAAGCAAATAGGTCATAAGCAACAAGAGAAGGGGAAATATAGTACAGAATTCTTGATTATAAGTTCACAAGAAAATATACCTTGGATTAGCGGGAAGGTAAGCAGTCGGGTTGATTCGACATCTCAATCTCAGCGATGATGCTGTTAGTACACCTACGCTTCCATCTTCAAAGCTAACATATATCGAAAGGCTATCACAAGAATAGGTAGCATGGGTGATTGGACCAGTAGCTTCTCGAGGGAACCACTATAATAAAAACACGGTTCAAACAAGGCAGTCAGTCCTAGACTAAATTCCAAAAGTTAATCTGAAAACAATTATTTGAAATAATATTACAGCGAGGAATATATGCCAGTAAAGGATTTTAAGAAGTAATGTGTTTCCGCAAGGAGTCAAATCTTATTGGAAAACTTCCTTGACCGATAAGTAAAAAAAGATACATCAAACAAAAAGTTCATTTGTGCATAAATGTTATATAGAAAAGGCAGGTGTACCTGCTTAAGGCATTCTAGTTTTGGTGCTTCATAAATAGCTATCTGAGTTTCATGAACCACCAATAAATGTATCTGATCTTGGTGAAATTGAACTCGGGTATCTGCAGTTGGAGCCGCTGTTCGCCCAGGTGGAATCTGCAAGAATTTACTTGCCTGCTTCTCCCATCCATCTGTGCTCCAAACACACAACTGTCGAGAGGAGAAAGAAAGGTATACTTGAGTTATTTGCAAAATGCAAAACGTTCAAGCTCTCCCTCACATGAAATGCAAATTTAAAACCATTAAGCAAGAGACTCAATAAATAAATAAACATTTGGCATAGTTATGATGTAAGGAATGAGTGATCTTCTGATATATATTTATTTTCCATACATAGTTAGCTGGTGAAATGAATTCATTTTGGTTCTCCTTCGATGTTAACTATAGCTATATGTAGTTCATTGCTTATATAAAACCCAAATAAATTTATAAACTTCAAAGTCTATTTCTTACCTGAGAGTCGGCTCCTGATGATACAAGTACATTCAGAGTGTGAGAGAAGGCAAGACCTGTTATCCTCTTCTGATGTCCTTTTAACTTGGTCTTAACCTGTGAAAAGGAGCATTTTAATACTTAAAATCCAATATTAACATGCTTTCTGCCAAGAAGTAAAAACTTTTAAGGTCCATGTAAAAAGACCTGATCAACCCGAACATTATAAATTTGGATGGTAGAATCCTCCATGCCTATGGCAATAATATTATTGTCTTGAGGATGAAATGCCAGAAATGTGGCTGCTGGTGGTGGGGGCATGAAAGTTGTCATAGTCTGCAATTTGAGGAAAACAACGATCAATAGAACAAGGTAGAGAAAAATAAAACAGAAGAAAAGCTTTTTTTTTTTAATAATCTAAACCTGCACAAAATTTAGTAACTCCAGTATTCCAAAAAAGTTTTTAAAACAAAAGCAGGAAAGCTGTCACTAGAATGGACCACAAAAAAATAGGGGTAATCTATGCAGTCACTCCAGGTCCATGCACGTTGAAGACAGTTAATATTGATGTTTGACAGAACCTAAAATGGATGAAAAATATGAGATGAAGAGTGAAAACTATTTGGATTTTACAAAGACTATTGACTAACAGATTGTTGCAACCACACCACTTATAATGAGGAAGTCATACCAAGAACTAGAGATTAGTCCAACAGGAAAAGAGGAAGCAATTTACTACCTTAAAAGTCATCATATTAAACAAGGAGATTTTTCCCCCAGACGCAGACATAACATACGAATCATTCTTTGAAAGTGCAAAGCATGGAACAGCGTCTTCAGGATTTGTATCACTAATATCATTAGTCATTAATATTCCACTTGTTGGTTGCCATAATTGTGGGTGAACGCTTGCAGAGGCCTACAAAAAGTAAAATTTTATGATGGACAAGCTTAAGCCAACAAATGAGAAATAGAAAATTAGTACAAAAGAGTTTTACTGTGATACCTTTCCAGATAAATTCCGGTCACTTCTCTGCCATTTCCAGAGCTTGTGTACTGCATTAGATGCTAATGCCAGTATGGCCAGTCCTGAATTGGTATAAATTAGTCTAGAAACCTGAAAAGTATCAGTGTTAGAACTCAACAACAAACTCAAGATTACCTCACATTCTAAAAGAAACTGCGTAGACAACAACGAATTCACTACAAATTACAAGGACATCATGTTGACTTTACCAGTGTAAGAGGTGCATTGTTGCATACATTGAACACATCAACTTGATATACAACAGATATAAAAGGAAATGAAAATGTAAATAAAAAAAACCAGTACCCTCATTGCTGTCAAATTATCAGGAAGCCTCAGTGAGCGGCACTGTGATGGTTCATTGATTTCTGTCAATTTCCAGATCCTAGATTTATCTAGCGTCTCATCAGCAATTCTAGGCTTCACATCAACCAAGCTTCGGCTATCA
The DNA here is from genome assembly GCA_002914805.1 of Parasponia andersonii. Taxonomy (NCBI): domain Eukaryota; kingdom Viridiplantae; phylum Streptophyta; class Magnoliopsida; order Rosales; family Cannabaceae; genus Trema; species Trema andersonii. Next base: position 54,188 of record JXTB01000106.1, on the reverse strand, counting down.
TTGTTCTGTGCAAACTCAAAACAGATAGAGGGGACACAAGAAAATCAAATTATTAAGATAAAATATCTCATTTCTTTAGGTAGGTTCAAAAGACAACGTCACTAGCTGACTGCCATTGGATACTAAAAGTTGTAAGTTACATTCAACATATTTTCATCAAACCAATCAAAACAAATAAAGTTGCTTTCAAAATTAATATGTGAATAAAAATTATCTAGCTACCCATGGGAGATGTTACTCACCATTGCCGCTACTGGAGGAGTTCGATCTCCAATGCTTGTCCCAACAGTAATATTGGCAGAACCAAATGCGCCAATTGCAGGAGCCGCCTGCATGTAGATAAATCATTCAAGTCATAATCAAATTTACTGGAACTGACAAGAATCATCAACTTCATGGTAACGCCACTGAATTTTTTCAGTCTTTTCTTTATCCAACAGTGGAGATTTGTCAAGACTAAACGTTCAACCAAGATGAAATCGTCACCTTCACTACAGCTGCCGAACCAACCCTAGATGCATCAAATGTACGATTTTCCATAGTTCTTAGAAGTCTGACTCCATCAGTATTTGCCAGAATTTTAACACCGTTATCATTTGTTGAGACCGCCAACAGTATTCCTTCCTTGTTAAATCTGATACAAGGAGAAGCCTGTAGGTTTATCAAACCACAATAATTAGTCACGAGGGATGATCTAAACAAGAATTGAGCCAAAATGGTAAGATACAAAACCTGAAAGGTGTATGTGTCTGTAGAGAAAATCAATAAACATATAAAAATGCCTTAAATAAACCCTTTTTAGGGGAGAATTTTTTTTTTTTTTTTTAAATGAGGCTTAACTAATGACCACCACTTACTACAAATTTAATGGAAAATAACACGCACACTCTACCAAAGCCTCTACCAAAGTTTGAACTCCTGACCATCCCAAACTCACACACACATCCCTCAAGCCTTAGACCAACTGAGCTAGTCCCAGTTGGCTAGGGGAGAATTTAAATAAAGTAGAACTCCTACATAATTAAAAATCCTATTTAACTGACCTACGTCATAATACATATATATATGTATATATACATAGCATAAATCAATAAATAAATAAAGATGCCTACCTGTAATCCACCATCAGCATCAATACTCGTCAATAGATTCACATTGTCCATGTCCCAGAATTTGACCGAGCACTCATCCCCTGCAGCCAAGAACCTGTTTTTGGTAGTATCAAATTGCACAATCCCCACAGATCGTTTTCCAAGACCATGATAGGTACGCTTGACAGCTCCTTCGCTTTCATTCCATTCCACCAAGTATGAATCTCCTTCTTTACTTGTCCCACATGAGAACAACCTATTAGATGCCCACAAGTCAGAGAGGGAAAAAAAAAGGATAGAAAAACTCAACCTCATATTGCTAATAGAAGAAGAAAAGAACAAGTGCAGAAGTTAATGTGTTAACCTTGTTCCATCAGCACTGTATGCCATAGTGGTAGACGAATGGCCTGGTGCATCATAGTCAACTCTCGAACCCAAGTTATCATATAACCACGCCTTTATTTTTCCATCAATTGCCGTTGAGAATATAAACTGGGAAAATAGAATTCTTAAGCAACAGCTACTACAGATATTTGAATTGGATTTTAGATAAGAATCAGCCACGAGCTTTTTTGGGCTAGGAACAAAACTGAAATTAAAGTAACCGAACATGAAAAAAATTCCTAATTTTGGAGGCTCAACTCCCAGGTATATTTCTCTTTCTCAGTCACATTAAATATTATTTCCTCATTGCTTGACTGAGTTAAAAAAGACTAAAAAGTTACAATTCACTAATCCATAAATACAAGAACTTTGAATTTGACGGACTAACAAGCTGTTGATGGCAAGAAAGAAGGTGGACACCTTTTATAGAACTTATATAGAAATACTGTGAAGGACCTATGAACTTGGGTTTCTTCAATTTCAATTTTTCTGATTAATCACCATAACATGCAATAACAAATAAGTAATCCACGTATAGCACTTCAGCTAAAAGAGGATAAAATTAGAATATGGTTAGTTTCATTTTATCCTATAAAAGTTCAGAATGCTTTGTGTTATAATGAAAGTAAACAAACCAACAAACTTAGGCTTCAGGTTTCATGCAGTGCTCAACTTTTGTATCTTTTTCCTCTATTCTGAGTCACACATGAGCAAATATGATAAAAGGAAAAGAATATCACCTGAATGTTTTCCTTGTGATGTGGACACACAGAGTATACAGGTGCTTCATGACCCTCAAAAGCATACTGCTTAGCCCCAGTAACTGCATCCCAGACCTGCATAATCTCGAATACTTATTAACAATAACATGCTTAAACAATCACATCTATATCAGTAAAACAAACCTTAATGACCCTGTCCTCCCCGCACGTGACGACACAAAGCTGCTTGTTTGGATATGAAAATGCAAGATCATTTACACTGCCAACATGAGCCTCAATCTGAAAATTGAAGACAAAGCTTAAGTCAGTATTACCCAATATAGAAGTTGTAATAATTTAAGCAATTCAAAGGAATTAAATATCTGATACATGGTACAGATAACATAAAATGGCCAATAAAGAAAACTAAACGAGATTGTTTGATGCCGCAAACCTCCAGATGATTTCGTAAATCCTCACCACCCTGGTAGGAGTATATGTGCACAATATGCTTGGAGTATGCAACACCTAAGTGGAGAAGAGAATAATTACAAACAGCTAAAGCCCATTTGCTCTCTGTTCCGTGAACTATCATTTGGTTACTAAATTCTTATGTGGTTACTAAAGAAAAACTGTGCTAATATACACAAATGGTACAACAAATCAATAAAACAGATAGAATTACCAAAAAGGATCCCATCAGGACTCCACATCACACGGTTGACTGAGGCCGAGTAATCATTGGCCAGAGATGCCTGCAAGAGAAGCAAATCTAATATTACCCAAAAATAAAGCAACTCCAATAATTATATACTACATATTCAATGTTGAATCATTTAACCAGTATAGAAACCCAAACCTGCAGAGGCATTGAACATAATCCAAGGTCCCAGACCTTGAAATTCCTTATAGCAATCCTTTCCTGGCTTGGTAGCTCATAGACCATGACATCGCCCATGTTTGTTCCCACTGAAATTAAATATGAATGTTAAACAAACTAAATAAGTAATAGCAAAAATCCAATACTGAAAAATAAACAGGATAAAATTACTGAAAAGAGCAATGAGCTGAAGCAAAGATCAGATCATCAAATCAGCAAAACACTTACCAAGAAGTAGAATTTGCTGCACTGGATGGAAATCCATGCTCTTCACAACTGAACCCAAACTTAAATTCATTACAACCAACCTGGGTAAGTCATCAGAAGAGTAGGAACTTTGGCCATGGCTCTGATTGGGGTATGCAACAGGCAAAATATTTACTGGTAGATTATTGGCCTGTCAGGAAATCATGGCAAAATAAGACCGATTCCATAAGCTAAGAATCTCGGACATGAATTCTCATTAAAGGAATGCATGATATAGATAACCAGCATGAAGCCAATTATCGCCAACAGGAATCATTCAAATGCAGGATGAAGTAAATAAATGAAAATATATAAACAGGGATGCTAATTTTAAGTGTTAAGGAAAAGAAACATGTTAGGCTTCAAAACATATTTCTTACAGCTCCACACAATTTCTATGATCCATCATTCTTAATCATGGGGTAAGGAAAACACTCAGCTCATCAATTGCAATCACAAGATCGAAAGCCCGAAATATCAAGTGTTGTTGCACTTCACACGCATCTTAAATCATGCTAAGAAATCAAATTAAAATCAGACAGGAAAAGCTTCACATATGGATTTGAAGTATACTTCATCTGATATTCCGAATGGTCTTGATCTCTTTAGCACATGTTCAGAATCTGCAGTTTGATAATCCATAGCAGGGTTATTGGTAGGAGGAGTTCTAGGGCGCTTCAAGATAGCTGCTATGGTGATAATCATATGCATAAACATTAAGAAAAATCAGTTGGAAAAATAAATTTAAAAAACAAAAAGAGGAAGCACATATCGACATGCCATAAGTAGACAATGCAACAACAGAACATCAAATATGGACTTGCAACTAGTTAACCACAACATATGACCTATTTTTTCCCCCTTATTCATAAGCTAAACATTAGAAAGATGCTAAGAGCACACCAAGTGAATATAGAAGTATAAAAGAAATAAACCTCTATNGAAAATAATCTAATATAAGTCATCGAGCACCAAAAAGTTACCTGCATTGTTTGCCGCAGCCAAACCAATAGGCCCAGCAGAGGCAGAGGGATGAGGTACAGGTGACGGATTTGTCATCCATCCAGCAATGGAAGTTGGAAGAGCAGCTGGAGCAGGTTGAAATGGCTATATACATGTATGGACAAATTAAAGTTACATAAATTCAAATTGATAATTGCCCCTCTAATTTTCTTTTAACTTCACTTACACCATGAGCGCTGAGTGGTGGAAAACCTCCTGCCTTTTGAACAGCCCCCATTAAGGGATTAGTGACAGGGGATGGAGCCCTAGCACCATTCGGCTGTCCACAACTGTGGTCTACAAATAAGGTCTTTATATCAGGGTTAGGCCTGGGATTCTTGCAAAGCTGATGCTGCCAGTTTAAACTGCAATTTCAATGTTAAAAAAAAAAGAAGGAAAAAAAAAAAGATAAGCTAATAATTAAAAGCAAGAACAAATATAATACAAAACGCATAACAAATGATCTTCTCAGGACCTCTGATTAATTAGAGTCCGCAATCTCGAGTTCTTCAAGGTCGGAAATTGAAGTTTGTCTCGAAATAGTGGGTTAGCTTCAATCAATTTTTTAAGCTCAGCAAGCATAATACCCCTAGCAGACTTAGTATCACCATATTTCGATAGCTGTTCATTGTCCCTGAAAATAGACGCAAAACCCATACGAGTGAAAATATTGAAAAAATAAGAAAAACAAGACGCCAACACAACTGTTACACCAAAAAATTTGTCTTACCTAAAGTTTTCCAGAGTCAATAGCTGTGTAATTTCCTTAAAAAGCTCTTCATTAAACGCAGAAAACACTTTCAAATCCTTGACTAATATTTCGACAGCCTTAGCTCGATCCCGCCTACGATTAAATTACAAATTTCCAAATGAGGTAAATGAACTAGCAAGTATGACAAATAATAGAGTAAATTAAAATGAACAAAAACGAAAAAATAAAATGAAGGGAAATTCAACATTTCTGATTCAATAAAACCTTAAAACACCTACTTGTCTAAAGCTTCAAGATACTTCTGCTTCCGAATCTCGAAGAAGATTTTCATGGAGTATCTATTATCGTCAACCTTAGTGAAACCAGACAGATACTTCTCCACCTCTTCCCACTCGCCATTTGTCACCATATCCTCAAAATACCTCATATTGAAGAAAAACCCTGACTCTTGCTCCAACCTTTCCACAAACCCACAATCACCATCAAATTATATCAACACTAAAAATAAATTAAATTAAAAAAAAAAAACCTCAAATTAAATAACAGAAAATAAAAAATTGCACGTACTTATGAACGGTCTCTTTGAATTTTTCTTCGTCCAGAAACTGAAGTATGAGAAACACGAGCTCTCTGCTCAGCGAAGTCATCTTCGTCTCTGAAACAAACAAAGATCTAAACCCTCTCGGATCAATTCCACGAAACCGCCATACAAAATCCCAAAATTAAGCTCAGGAAACTCGAAAAATCAACTCGGAACTTGCGAGTTTCGAACAAGAACAACACAATTACATATACACGCATATACATATATACATACATATATATATACATATAGCAAAAATCAGTGAGAAAATTAGAGAGAAAACGAGAAGGGAAAAGCTTGTACCTCCTGGAAAAAAGATTGATTTGTACAGATCGTAGCGGTTCTCGAAGAAGAAGACGAAAACGGAAATGAAGATGAAGAGTGCAGTTTTGAGGGAAGATTTTCAGAGGAGCTTTCCCTTACTCTCGTTCTAGTTTCTCTCTCTAGATTCTTCTCATCGCGAAGCTCTTTGTGCTAAGTATTTATACAGAGAAAAGGGTTAGGGATTTGGAGGAGAGAGAATTGTGTGAAGCGAAGAAACAAAGGTATCAGACAAATTAAATACCGCGACCCGATAACGAGATGAGATGATATCTGAGACCCACGACACGAAAAGAGATGTAAGCGCAGTGATAAGTCGCTGTACTGATCACCTTGCTTATATAATGTAGCGGTTTCCTTTTTGGAGGATCGAGAGGACCACTCGCTTATACTCGTAATGAATACGTTTGGATTTGTAATTATATAATATAATTTGTTCCCGGATGGATTTTTGTGCGCTTTTTAAAATAGAAAGGGCAAAACAAAAAGATAAAATAGTATTATTAATTGGTGTCATTGTTCGATTGAAGCAAAATCCTTTTCTGCCCATTCTGCCCATTTAATTAGTGTGCCAACCGGCGACTAATTCAATTGGACTAAGATTTGAAGGGTTTGTGGGTAAGTTTAGAAGAATAAGGATTTAAATTTTGATAATATGTGTTATTTTTTTTAAATTTTTAATAAGTAATAATTATTAATTAAATTTTATTTAAAAAAAAAAAGAAAAAAATCATTTAATTAACGTGCATCCCACGATCGTTTGAGTTATGGAATCCAACGATTATCAATTATCAATTGCATATGGACAATTGGGGTGATTGATCTTACTTAATGTAGCTCGTGATTGTCATCGCTTTCTTTTTTTTTCAGAACTTTTTTTTTCTTTTTTGCTGGGATTTTTTCAAAACCAATTGCTTTTGTTATATATTCAAAAATGAATGTCATCAACAAGAAATTAATCAACAAAAATACAATATAGGACGCTATAATAACATGTGTGAATTATCTATTGAGATACAATAAGTGATGTGAACTCCACTTCATAACTCCACTTTATAATTAAATTTGATTAGATGCAATTGTTATCGATGAAATACTTGCGTGAACTTTATTATAGTAGTGAGCTTAAATTGATTAGACTCGATATGATCATAGTATTTTTCTTTTTCAAAAGTATATTTTCATTTTGAACCGCTTTTAACGAATTTGTCTTACTCCAAATCACGTAAGTGAAGATATATAAATATATATATATTGCGGAAATATGTTATCATTATTTCGAGTAAGGGTTCTCCTTGGTTTAAATAAAAGTATCAATAGAAAGCTTAAATTGATTAAATATGATATGCGCTGTAATCATATAACTTCTCTTTTAAAAGTATATATAGATAGCTGTTAGTTTGTATACCTCTTAGTGATCAATTCGTCTTATTTCGGGGAAAAAAAAAAAAGAAAAGAAAGTTCAAAATATCAACGATGCAAAAATCGGGCAATATAGATTCTATTGAGAGTTGTGCTAGGAACGTAAAAATATCAACAGAAGTCTCGTATTTATTTGACGCGATATGCTCTATAATTGTAGCATTTCTTTTTTAAAAATATATGCTCTATAATTGTAGCATTTCTTTTTTAAAAATATATATAAACAGTAGTTAGTTTGAACACATGTTGATGAATTCATCTCATTCCATTAAAAAAAAAAAGTTTAAAATATGATTGTTGCGAAAATCTATCACTGTAGACTTTAGTAAAGGTTGTGCTAGGTACGTGAAAATATCAATGAGGCCCTAAATTGATTATACGCGATAAGCGCTCTAATCAAACTTCTCTTCTTAAAAAGTATGTAAGATAGTTGTTAGCTTGAACACGTATAGTTTGTTGTGTAATGTAGTGAAAATATCAATACAAGCTTTAAATTGATTTTGGACGCAATATGCGATCCTAATATTTCTCTTTTAAATAGTATGTATTTATAGTTTTTATAAATTTGTCTTATTCCAGAAAAAGTAAGTGAACATTTTTTTTTTTTTGAGGGGAAAAGGTAAGTGAACCTATAACTATTGCGAAAATCGTTCATTATAATTTTTATTTAGAGTTGTGTTAGCATCACACGAATTAGACCAAAAAATTAAGTGAAAATATAAATGTTAGCATAACAAAATTTATTAGTATAGTTTATATCAAAAAGTGTGCTAAATAAAAAGATTTAGATAGTACAATTGAGATTTATGGGACCTATGCAATCCCTGTCACGACCTAAAATCCGAGCCAGTGGCAGAAAGAGAATTTCACAAATGTGGGAAATTTATTGATTTATTTGAAAAGTGTCTAAAAAGTTTTAGTTTTGTAAACAGTCCATTTTGATAAAGTATTTAGAATTTTATCCCGTGAACCTTTCCCACAGTTCGTATACACTATTAAACATAAACCGAATAATAATTAAAAAACGGAAAAATCAAATATAAGTCCGAGCATTATCATCATCTACAACAACAAGTTAAATCCCAAAATGGCAAACTTAAGTTTACAGACAAAATAGAAAGTAGTAATCTTGGTTTAATGCTAATACAAAACCCCAAACAGTCCAAACACCACAACAGTAGACTTCTAGCATTACCAAGAAATGAACTACAGTCAAAATGACCTCTTACTCCTCCTGATTACCAAGATTGCACTGAACACCATTTGAGGAAGGGAATAAGGGGAGTGAGCATACAATGCCCAGTAGGAAAATAGTTACCTCGAAGAAAAATAGTTCAGTGATGGAAAACTTCTGCATGGTTAGTTCAAATCCAAAACATACACATATATATATATATATATATAATCCAAACCGGGAGCCCATATATATAAAACAGTATAATCAAAACCATCAATCCATATGCACATGACATAAATCAACCTATATCCATGAGCTCTCATCCTCTCATCTGTGGAAACCCAGGATGATGGCACTAAGTATGCCTAACAGCCTGTCTGACACCTAAGCCCATACCTGGAGGGGACACTCGTATGTCGCCTACCAAACCTGAAAGGGTAACCGAATTGCCTACGCCTGCCAAATGGGGAGGTAATCAGAAGAACAAATCCCGCATGAGTTTACGGACTTTCACCGACAGTAGGGCATGCAGCGCCACATTATAAAACCCATGATGCTAACACGGTGCTCATGTATGATCCTATGACATTTACAATATAGAACTGAAGTGTAAAAACTACTGTATTCTGGTTTTTCAGTAAAACATGCATAATAGGGTTTTATAAAAAAACGGGCAGCATAACGGTCCTATTTTTGATATATCCAAAATAGCTTGCACACAGCAAATTCCCATAGCAGTACAGTATATATCTCATACAACTAATTCCATCACATATAATTCAAATCATTAAAAATACACTTGTTCTTATATGCTGCAGAAAATAAGTTTTAACTCAAAATGGTATAAAACGAAGGTAACTAAACCCCTACCACACCGGAATAGTGATACCACGCTATTGAGTCTTCAAGGTGTCATTGACGATCGCCCGGAGGGTTGGGAACCAATTTCAAGCCCTCGATCGTCCTCTGGCGAAAAGTCAACTTCTTACCGGAGCTTCAATTTCACAAACGGACCTCTTCATTGAATTCCTAACACTCAAAATAGCTAGGTTAGACATATAATTTGTCCAATTCTGATCTGGGCCCACACCGGACCAGTGGCAACTAAAACGAGACAAAATCTCGACCGTCTGATCTCGATTTTTGTGCCGATCACCAAACAACACAATATATATATCAAACTTCTCCATTTTCCGAGTACATTATAAAAACGCGGTCAAAAACACAATCCAACGATTGGATCAAAAACTACAACCATAAACTCGAAATGCCCAAAAATGGTAAATTTCAATCCGGACAAAATGGGGTTGAGATATATATACCTTGATGATTCTTGAGACGAGACGAATCTAACGGGACCGGTGGAGGTCGAATGGTGGCCGGAATCTTCGCCGGTGACGAAAAGTCTGAAACGGCCCTTTTTCTTCTCCAGCGATGGCGAGCGGCTCCGACGCCCTATAGCTGGCTGGCACTAGTTCGTGGCGGCCTAAGGGAGCTCTGCCGGTGGTTTTCTCGGCCGGACAGTGCTTAGGTGGCGATGTGGCTTCCTTTGGTCGAGAGAATGAGAGAGACGAGGGAGAAAGAGAACGGCTCAGAGGGGGACGAGAGGGAGAGAGAGAAAGAAATTTATTTTATTTTTTAAAAAAAATTTTGGTCAAATGACTATTATGCCCTTGTAAAAACTGGTTTTTTACATTCTCCCCTCCTTATCGGAATTTCGTCCCGAAATTCAAAATACAAGTTAAGGTTTTCATCACAATACAACTTCTAACTGAAAGTTAAACAAATGAGGGTACTTCTCGTACATCTCCGTCTCGAGTTCCCAAGTAGCCTCTTCTTCTTTGTGATGTTCCCAAAGCACATTGATAAGTGTTATCTCTATGTTGCGAAGCACCTTCAACTTCTAGCCAATAAGAGAACAGACTGCTCTACATAGGACACATCTTCTTGGATCGGTATATGAACATACTAGATAACATGGGATGTGTCCGGTGTGTACTTCTTCAACATCGACATGTGAAACACATTATTCACGTGGTCTAACTGTGCAGGCAGATTCAAGCGATACACTACTGGTCCAATCCTCTCAATGATCTCAAAGGGACCAATATACCTTGGAGTAAGCTTACCTTAACTCCAAATCTTGTAACACCATGTCTTAGAGTCACTTTCAAGAACACAGAATCAACAGTATCGAACTCTACCTCACGCCTCTTACGATCAGCATAACTCTTCTGACAACTCTGAATCTCCTTGAGTCTCTCTTGAATATCTTTGATCTTCCTAGTAATCTCCTCAATCAGTTTAGGTCTGAGAGTAACATGCTCTTCTGGCTCTGCCCAACACAAAGGCGATCTACACGGCCTCCCATACAGCACTTCATATGGAGTCATACCCGTACTGGTCTGGTAACTGTTATTGTAAGCAAATTCCACTAAACGAAGATGGTCATCCCAGTTCCCACCGAAGTCCAGTATGCAACAACGTAGCATGTCCTCAAGAATTTGAATGGTCCTTTTAGACTGACCATCTGTCTCAGGATGGTGAGCTATACTGATATCCAACTGCGTACCAAATGCTTTCTATAAGGCTCTCCAAAACTTAGAAGTAAATCTTGGATCTCTATCAGAAACTATGCTTAAAGGCATACCATGCAAGCGTATGATGTTCTCCATATATAGTTTACTGAGCTTAGTGAGAGAGTAGTCAATCTGGATCGGTATAAAGTGAGCACTCTTCGTCAACCGATCGACTATCACCCAAATTGAGTCATTCTTCCTCAAGGTCTTCGGCAAAATAGTCACGAAGTCCATCGTGATCATGTCCTACTTTCACTCTGGAATGGGTAACAGCTGAAGTAATCCAGCTAATCTCTGGTGTTCAGCCTTGACTCGCTGATAAGTCAAATACTTAGCCACAAAAGTAGTTAGATCCTTCTTCATTCCTTTCCACCAATACTGCTGCTTCAAGTCTCTGTACATCTTAGTACTACCCGGATGTACTGCGAACCTTGATTTGTGAGCCTCTGTTAGAATAGTTCTCGAAGATTAGGGTCATCAGCTACAGCTAACTTCCCACTGAAAAGCAAGAACCCTTCTCTGTTAGTGCTCCAACCATCTAACTGTTCACCATTCTGAAGTCGGTTCCAGGTTGTCCTCAACTCCCTATCTTGCCACTGACTCTGCTGGATAGTCTGGAGAAGAGATGGTGAAATCACAATGTTGCTCAGGCAAGCAACCTCTTTATTCTCGAAGTACTACAAGTTGTAATCACTAATCGCAACTGAGTTCTTCCAATCTTCGAACACTAGTGCAGCTAGTACACCACAAGGTTTCCTACTCAGTGCATTGGCTACAACGTTGGCCTTACCCGGATGATACTGTAGCTCGAAGTCATAATCCTCCATATATTTAACCCATCTTCGCTGTCTCAAGTTCAAATCCTTCTGGGTAAAGAGATACTTCAAACTCTTATGATCGGAGAATATGTCAAACTTCACACCATACAAATAGCATCTCCAAATCTTAAACGCAAAGATCACTGCTGCAAGTTCCAGATCATGGATGGGATAGTTCCTTTCATGCGGCTTCAACTGACGAGAAGCATAAGCCACAACTAGACCATTCTGCATCAAGACATATCTCAAACCTATCTTCGAAATATCGGTATACATTACATAAAGCACGTTACTGTCAGAAATAGTAAGAACAGGTGCAATGGTTAAACTCTGCTTCAACCTGACAAAAGCTTCTTCACTTTCGTGATCCCAAACAAACTTAATGTCCTTCCTGGTCAACTTCGTCAAACGCAAAGCAATTCTCGAGAAATCTTGCACAAAACGACGGTAGTAGCCTGCCAATCCAAGGAAACTATGTACCTCTATCACATTTCTCGGTCTTTCCCATTCCAGAACAGCTTCGATCTTAGCGGGATCGACTGAAATACCCCCGTGAGAAATCACATGACCTAAGAAATTCACTTTGGACATCCAAAAGCCACACTTTGATTTCTTGGCATACAACTGATGATCTCTCAAGGTCTTGAGTACTACAACGGTGGGGGGTTTTATGCAATTTTTAAAACTGTAGCAGTGGGACATATGGTGCAATCTGATTCGACCAAAAAATAAGTTTCTAAAATTCCACTTTGGCCATAATTTTAAAAGATTCTTTCACTTTAGTCCCTCTTTAATTACACTTTTATCCCCGATTTGAAATTTCTTTTTCATTTTTGTCCCAAATATACCTAGACTTTATCTTGTCTAGATTCAACACTAATAATTTATTTCTAATTTTTATTTAATTAATCTAAAAATATAAAATTATCAAAATACCCTTAAAATAAAATTACTTAATTATCTTTACAAAATTTAGGATTTTACAAGGGTCGTCACACTTTTTTATATATTTATGTTCGAGTAACAAAATTGTAAATAACCACAAAGTGACAAAAAATTAAAATAGCAAAAAATAGTACTACCGGATTTGAATTGATCAAGAAAGAGATTTCTAATTTCTTTAAAAACTTTGTTTTATTTTCAGGTACCTCTGTTCCAACACATGGATGATCTAGTCCTCGAGAACATCTGCGACCGCGTCAAATCTCTCATTTTCACCAAGGGAGAAACAGTAAGTAGTATTTCCAAAATAACAAAAATCTCACAACATCGTGTAACATATATAAAAGCCTATTAATATCGTCTGTCCATTTTTTCTGTCTTTTTGTCTGTCAACTCAACTATATTTTGTCGCATAACCTAATTAAAAACTTAATTAAATTAGTCGTGATTTTTAAGAAAATATAAAAGAGGATATTTGTAACAGCCCAAGAATCCCGCTAGCAGATATTGTCCGCTTTGCCACTTGGGCCAAACCCGCCCTCCGCAGCTCATGGTTTTCAACGCGTCTGATAGGGAAAGGTATCCACACCCTTATAAAGAGTGTTTCGTTCCCCTTTCCAGCCGACGTGGGATTTCACAATCCCCCCTTAAGGGTTCAGCGTCCCCGCTGACCATCGACTCGGAAACCGGCTCTGATACCATCTGTAACAATATTTATATTTCAATTTGCATTGTTTTCCAAGGTGATGTGTATAGAATTTATTAGGAGATAGCTAGTTCTTAATTATATATCCAAACCATATTTACTTAAAAACTCGTGGCAAAAACCTTATAACAATTAGTCACAACAAAATAAGTCACTCAATTTGAAAATTTTCTAATTAAGAGATCTGAGTAACAAAAGTTACTAAAGATATGCTAAATATAGTACTGGAAGAAAAAATTTAATTTTAAGATAACGTTACATATCTGAAATAATTTATCAAATTTTTAATAGTATTACGTGTAAATTGAGTTGTTAATATATATTCAAGTAAATGATATTAAATTTATCATAAATTTTAATATATAAATTGAATTGTGACAACTTAATCGTGATACAATTGGATGCATGTACTCAATTATAAGTAAAGAATATTAGTAAAGCCTACTTGTGACTAAATCGTAAATATAACTCGTGGTTTGAAAACCAAATTTAATCTTTTTGTTACTTGTGTACAATTATTATTATTTTTTTTCAGTAACTAATTTGTGAATTTGAGTAACAGATAACGAGAGAGGGAGACCCAGTTCAGAGAGTGTTGTTCGTGGTAAGAGGGCACCTCCAGAGCAGCCAAGTCCTCCGCGACGGCCTCAAGAGCTGCTGCATGCTAGGCCCCGGCAACTTCAGCGGCGACGAGCTCCTGTCGTGGTGTCTCCGCCGACCCTTCATCAAAAGCTTCCGCCATCGTCGTCGACCCTCGTGACCCTCGAGACGACGGAGGCTTTCGGGCTCGAAGCCGAGGACGTCAAGTACGTGACTCAGCACTTCCGCTACACTTTTGTCAACGAGAAAGTCAAGAGAAGCGCCAGGTACTACTCCCCCGGGTGGCGGACATGGGCCGCGGTGGCCATCCAGTTGGCTTGGAGGAGGTACAAGCATCGGTTGACTTTGACCTCGCTGTCGTTTGTCAGGCCGAGGAAACCTCTCTCGAGGTGTTCGTCGCTGGGAGAAGACCGTCTTAGGCTCTATACCGCTTTGTTGACTTCGCCTAAGCCTAATCAGGATGACTTTGATTGTTGAGATCAATGTACTACTACTGTCTATTCTGTTTAATTTGTTTTAGCAATGCAAAGCTTCATGAATTGTTTCATTCGCTTCTAAAGTTGTTCGACTTTTTTTCTCTCTTATTTTTTTTCCCTTGTTTTTTTGTGTGTAAGATTTTCTTGTAAGAGTGTTTTGGAAAAAAAAAAAAAAAAAAAACATCGACTTGGAGGCCAAAACGACAACAGACTCAAGGAACACAAATAAAACGACTACAAAGTATATACACACACCCAAAAAAAAAAAAAGATACGACAAGTCGACAACCGAAATTATATGGACTTCGAAAAACGACGCAAGTTAAGAAAGATGTTCGGCATGCTCTTCTCGAGTCTTGGAATATACCAAGATGTCGTCGATGAACACAACCACAAAACGATCCAAAAATGGCCTGAAAACCAGATTCATGAGATCCATAGAGGCTGTGGGAGCATTCGTCAAACCAAATGGCATCACTAGAAACTCAAAATGACCATATCGAGTTCTGAATGCTGTCTTAGGTATATCATCTTCCCTTATCTTTAACTGATGATAACCAAATCTCAAATCGATCTTGGAGAAGAGTCTTGAACCACCGAGTTGATCAAACAACTCATCTATCCTTGGCAAAGGATACTTGTTCTTCACTGTCAACTGGTTCAACTTCCTGTAGTCCACACAAAGTCTCAACAAACCATCAGCTTTCTTCGCAAACAAAACAGGAGCACTCCAAGGAGAAATGCTACTGCGAATGAAGCCTTTGAAAAGTAGATCGTCCAACTGTTCTCTTAATTCTTCCATCTCAGCAGGTGCCATGCGATAGGCTGGAATAGAAACTGGCTGAGCTCCAGAAACTAGGTCAATACAGAACTCGATCTCCCTATCAGGTGGTAACCTCTGTAAGTCTTCAGGAAATACCTTCGAATACTCACACACCACCGGAATCCATGGGTCTTGATTATCTGTCCTCACCTCGCCATCTATGGCAAACAAGTTCCCATAACACTCGAGTTTCTTTCTTCCACCTATGCACACTTTCAGAACAGGACTAGGCTTCAATAGACTCATCCCAACCTGATAGACAATAGGATATCCATCACTAGGAAAAAGAGTCACCCGCTTTGTACGACAGTCCACAACCACTCGATGTTTTGACAACCAATCCATACCAAGTATTACGTCATACTGTCCCATCGGCAACACAATCAAATCAACAAGAAGCTTCCTATCACCAATCACAAACTGACAAGACTTACACACACTAGACACATCAGCCATTCCTCCCAAAGGTGTACCCAACGTCAATACATAATCCAAATCAGAAAATTTCAACCCCAACAGTTGAGCAAACAATAAAGATATGAATAAATGAGATGTACCAGTATCAAACAAAACGTATGCCTAAGAGTGTGAAATAAGGATCATACCGTCAACAACACCTCGACCGGTACGATCCTGAGTGTCGTTGGCTCCAGTAAAAGCATAGGCTTGGCCAGTCACCTTTCCTTTCCCTTTGTTACCTCTCCCTTGATCAGGTCAGCTGCTATTGGATCCTAGACCACTACTGCCATATCCACGCCCACCCTGACTCCCTAAGGCCTGAGGAGCCTGAAAGTTCTGAGTGTAACCCTGAGGGTGGTACTGATGCTGATAAGGCTGAAAGGAAGTAAAAGTCTGCAAAGCACCCTGTGACTATTGCGGCCTTACCTGAGTATTCTGATAATGAATAGAACCTGACTGGCTCCCCTGCAATTGAGAAAGAGGAGATTTATGCAGGTGAGTAGGACATTCTTTCTTCCGGTGACTCGGCTGGCCACAAATGAAACATCCTCCATAAGGACTACCTCTGCCACTCCCAGAAGAACCACTGCTGTTCGAGCTCCCACTTCTCGGAGTACCCTAGGCTGACCACTACCCTTGGTTTCTTCTAATGGCTTTCCTATCATTTCCTCTCCGATGGTTCCTCTTGGAATCCAAACTTTCTTCGATGGCCTTTGCCCGCTGGGCAGCCACTGTAATTTTAGGAAGAGTATGGAAAGTCTGGATACCAATCCTGTTGAAAATGTTCCGATTCAGATGACTTCTGATCTTTGCAACTTGGGACTTCTCACTCGTACCTGGGTCAAGGGCAACACTTGCCAACTCAGTAAACTCAATCAGGTACTCATTCACCATTCTGTTACCTTGGACCAAAGTCTTAAACCGATTCATAATATCATCCTGTTGATCCTTATTGGCATACTGAGCCTTGAAAATCCGCTCAAAACCTTCCCAAGTAAGACCCACAACATCCTGCATCCGCTCCACAGTCTCTCACCAACGAATGGCACTCCCGGATAGATAGGTAACGGCAAAGATTGCCCAAAATTCTACCGGAGTACTAAGGGACCGAAAATGCCTCTCCATCTCACGCAACCAAGCAATTGTCGTGAGAGGATCTGGTCTCCCATCAAATTGCCCTAGCTGAAGGCGCATGAATTGCTGGAGGTAATCTGACTGATCCAGCTGACGTGCCCTCGGAGCTGGAGATTGATAGTCTGGGTTGCTCATCTGGGCAAATGCCTGCTGCATTGCCTCGATCAGATGAGAGAAATCTAGACGTTGAGGAGGTTTGGCACCCGGCTGGTGCCTCGGAACTCTTCTAGGAGGTATCCTTACAAGTCTGAAACAATATGCCAAGCTGTTAGTGAGATAATGATGCATGCTTGTCATAAAATAACTTCAGTCTAGCGTAATGGCGATAAATCCGAGCTATTAAACTCAAAGCTCTGATTCCACAATTTCTGTCACGACCCAAAACCAGGGCCAGTAGCAAAATGAGACTTTCATAAAAGTGGGAAATTCCTTGATTTATTTGAAAAGTGTCTAAAAAGTTTTAGTTTTGTAAACAGTCCATTTTGATAAAGTATTTAGAATTTCATCCAGTGAACCTCTCCCACAGTTCGTATACACCATTAAATATAGACCGAATAATAATTGAAAAACGGGAAAATCAAATATAAGTCCAAGCATCATCATCATCTACAACAACAAGTTAAATCCCAAAATGGCATACATAAGTTTACAGACAAAATAAAAAGTAGTAATCTTGGTTCAATACTAATACAAAATCCCAAACAATCCAAACACCACAACAGTAGACTTCTAGCATTACCAAGAAATGAACTATAGTCAAGATGGCCTCTTACTCCGCCTGATTACCAAGATCGCACTGAACACCACCTGAGGAAAGGAATAAAGGGGGGTGAGCATACAATGCCCAGTAGGAAAATAGTTACCTCAAAGAAAAACAGTTCAGTGATAGAAAACTTCTGCATGGTTAGTTCAAATCCAAAACATACACACACACATATATATATATATATATATATAATCCAAACTGGGAGCTCATATATATAAAACAGTGTCATCAAAACCATCAATCCATATGCACATGACACAAATCAACCCATACCCATGAGCTCTCATCCTCTCATCTGTGGAAACCCAAGATGATGGCACTAAGTATACCTAACAGCCTGCCTGACACCTAAGCCCATACCCGGAGGGGACACCTGTGTGTCGCCTACCAAACCTGAGGGGCAACCGAATTGCCTACGCCTGCCAAATGGGGAGGTAATCAGAAGAACAAACTCCGCACGAGTTTACGGACTTTCACCAACAGTGGGGCACGCAACGCCACACTGTAAAACCCATGATACTAACACGGTGCTCATGTATGATCCTATGACACGTGCAATACAGAACTGAAGTGTAAAAACTACTGTACTCTAGTTTTTCAGTAAAACATGCATAATAGGGTTTTATAGAAAAACGGACAGCATAACGGCCCTATTTTTGATATACCCAAAATAACTTGCACACAGCAAATTCCCAGAGCAGTACAGTATATATCTCATACAACAAATTCCATCACATATAATTCAAATCATTAAAAATACACTTATTCTTATATGCTGCAGAAAATAAGTTTTAACTCAAAACAGTATAAAACGAAGGTAACTAAACTCCTACCTCACCGGAATAGCGATACTATACTATTGAGTCCTCAAGGTGTCGTTGACGATTGCCTGAAGGGTTGGGAACTAATTCCAAGCCCTCGATCGTCCTCTGGCGAAAAGTCAACTTCTCACCGAAGCTTTAATTTCGCAAATGGACTTTTTTACTAAATTCCTAGTACCCAAAATAGTTAGGTTAGACATATAATTTGCCCAATTCTGGTCAGTACCCACATCGGACCGGTGGCATGCAAAACGAGACAAAATATCGACTGTCCGATCTCGATTTTTGTACCGATCACTGAACAACACAATATATATATATATCAAACTTCTCTATTTTCTGAGTACATTTTAAAAATGCGGTCAAAAACACAATCCAACGGCCGGATCAAAAACTACGACCATAAACTCGAAATGCCCAAAAATGACAACTTTCGATCCGGACAAAATAGGATTGAGATATATATACCTTGATGATCCTTGAGACAAGACAAATCCAACGGGACCGGTTGGAGGTCGAATGGTGGCCGGAATCTTCGCCGGTGACGAAAAGTCCAAAACGACCCTTTTTCTTCTCTGGCGACGGCGAGTGGCTTTGGCGCCCTGCAGCCGGCTAGCGCTGGTTCGTGGCGGCCAGGAAGAGCTCGGCCGGTTGTCTGCTCGGCCAGACGGTGCTTGGGCGGCGGTGCGGCTTCCTTTGGCCGAGAGATTGAGAGAGAGAAGGGAGAGAGAGAACGGCTCAGGGGGATGAGAGAGAAAGATATTTATTTTTTTATTTTTATTTTTTAAATTTTTGGTCAAATGACCATTATGCCCTTATAAAAACTGGGCTTTTACAATCCTCACTTTAATGAAAAATAAAAATAATTGTGATCGGTCATATGTGACTTACCAGAGCATAGAACCGCTCTTTCCATTAATAACCCAAAGTAAAAGCGTAAAAGCTTGAGTCGTTTTCGTGAAAGGTTTTTATTCCGGAGAAAAAAAAAATTAAAAAATAAAACAAAGAAAAGAAGAACACTTCTTAGCGCATGTCCTTTGTAATCGTACATGCTCTTATCGAGTTCTTTTTTTTTTTTTTTTCGTAGTGCATATGCTAGTAGGTTGCAAGCTTTTAATATGTTATCAATCGATATATTATTATGAAAATAAAATAATATACTACGGAAAATTTAAAAGTCTATCGCTTATCCAAGTTTTTTGTTCTCCTTCTACTTGTATAAATATATTGATTTGAAGGTTGTTTATTCAATACTCATAACTTACTTGTGTGTTTCTCACTTAGATTAAAGTAGAGTCATTATCTTCATTCAGCACTCATATATATGAAACTTTTTTTTTTTGCTTGTACACTCATATGTAACTTACTTGTCTGTTTTTCTCATTTTGATTAAAGTACAATCATTAATTTTCTTAAAAAAATATATATGTAAAGATATTTCAGGAAATATATATCAGGAATATAAAATCAAAATAGCATATACCGTCTTTTAAGGAGTACCAAAGTCCAAACTAATCTTAAACTTCTTTTAGGGACCAAACTATTTCTTTTTTTTTTTCTTTTTCCTTTTTTAGATGAGGGATCGAATTTTAAACCGCAATATTGAAGATTGATGTGATTACATCGACCAAGTGAAGTGATCAAACTATATTTTTTAAGGGGAAAAAACCAAAAACAATCTGCATCAAATGTATTGTGCATTAAACAAATTGATTAAACTATTTTCATTTTTTTCGCTAATATTTATTGTTTTATCACTAATATCCCATATTTTTATCTAGGACAATAATCCAGGAAGTATTTTTTTACCTATTTATTTATATTATTTTTTTAATTTTTGAATCATTATCTAAGGATTTGAAAAAAGAAAATAATAATAATAAATTAAATACAATAAATATACATTATTTTATATTCTTTTTCTCCATATTTCTCACTATGAAATGAAGTACATGATAAAATTTTAATTGGGTAAAAAATAATAGCTAAGTAAGAAAAAAAAAATTAATATCTATTGGATTGATGCTTTATATATCTTTCTGCTTCTTATCACCCACTCTTACACATTTTGACACTTTTTTTAAGGTTTTTGCTCTACATTGCCAAATTAATATAATATATTACATACGCCTCGAGTCTTTGAAAATAAGTGTTATCAATATTAGTATATGTATTGTTAAAAAATCCATGTAATTTCAAATTGGATTTCACTTCCCGTAGCTACTGCACCATCTGACTTCTTTTTTCTTTTTTTTTTTCAAGAAATCTCAAATTGGATTTGGACGCACATAGAGAGAAGTTGCAATAGGCTGCAAATTACCATATTGTACCAAAAATATCACCACCAAATTTAAAGAAAAATAAGAACTCTATTGACGTTTCTAGCCAAATACGTTCAAAGAAGAAGAGGAACAAGTAATTGATGTTAAAAATGTACCTAAAAACTTCAAGTCCAAGATAAGCAAGTGACTGAACAATTATAAGTACATATATACTCATGAAACACGCCATATTGCATGAAAAACAGAAAGGTACGTAAAACAATTTCTTCTTGCAACAAATTAATACAAGATATATTGATGCACTTCACCAACATGGTATCAGGAACGTATGTGGATTGCTTTTTAATTTTTAAGAACTTTCAAATTTGTTGAAGGTTTTACTAAAAAATTGCATTACGCCAAAAACTTAGTAATACTATCTTTCAAATTATAGAATTAATATGCATACTTATGTTTGCACCGCAAATGAAATGAAAATAATACTAAAAATCCCAAAGTTATTTGTCAAAATTTTAATAGGTATTTTCCCAAAATCCCACTTAGTTAATTAGTAGTTGATTTGCCACCTGTTATTGAAATTTTTGTCGATATAATAGTGTTTATATAGTTGCCTAAAAGAAAATGGTAGATAACCTTACATGTTATATTATTGTAAAATGAACTAGTAATTGTTAACTTTCCACATGTTGTATTTAATCTCAAAACAAAATTATTATAATATTTTCTTTTGAACGACAAACATAATATTCAAATTTTAATAAGTATGATCATGATCATATCCTAATTTTTCAAACAGAAAGGTACGTTTATTACACATTATTAAACGTTCACTTAAAACTATTTTTAAGGATCAAGACAACTTGCCTATAAATGACCGTTGTGAGATAAAGGGGTTGTGCATTGTATTGAAAAAAAAAAAAAAAAACGGGGGAGGGGGGTAGTTAAATGCATATAGAAAATGCTTTTTCTCCCATTAAATATAGGGCTTAATTTGGAAAATTTTCCTTATATGGTTGTAACAGCGGAAAGCAAATAAGCAGGTGCTATATAGGCAAGTATTCATGCTGGATATTCCTTACCAAAAAACCAAAATCCAAAATTAATTCATATTCCAATTACATCATTTTTTACCCAAAAAAAAAAGTAAAAGGAAAAAAAATAGGGGGGATGTATCTATGCGCGTCTTGTGCAGGCGATGAAAGAGAGAGTTGGCAAGGAGCGTGGACCCATCGTTTGTCTAAACAGATAAAAATTGCTAAATCGTAAATCTTGCTCATGCCTTGTGCTGCATAAAATTATCGTATTTTCTCTGCCACGCGCTATTTTGGTCCGTTCCTCTAACTAATAAATTTCCAAAAGTGCGTGATTCGGGAAAAATAAATTAAAAAAAAAAGAAAGAGGTGATGACTATTCCTACTCTCTCTTTTTCTTTTTTACATTAAAAAAAGGAAAATTGTGACACTTACTGGTTACAATCCAAAGAATACAAATATTAACTGAGCAGTATAGTAATAGATAAATTTAATTACAATCTTTAGTTAATAAAATATACAAAAATACATTATAATTTATTACTAGACGAAAGATATGAATGGTTTGATGATTTTAAGTTTGATAGGCAACCTCGCTATTGTATTATGTGAGAAATAAGGGTATGATTGGAGCAATTCTATAGTTTATTGACTTGATATTACCAATAAGTGGGTATTCGAGCCTCAGTGATGTTCAGCTTTTTCGTATCAATTCTATAATTAGGGGGCATGAATTTTGCTTAAAGTAAATCACATGTGAAATAATTTTTAAGTATTAATCTATGACGTCATCTTAGACACTTTTTTTCTTCATTGTCGTTATTATTTTACTTAAGCAAAACCTCCCCACCGTTTTTGAAAAAAAAAAGACTATTATGTTGTTGCTAATCCATTTCAGTATCAAAAATATTTATTGAATTTTGAAGAAATACTCACTTTACTATCTATTCAAATTTACAAGCGAGAGACTATCATTTTGAACAATTTTTGTTCACTAAATTTGTTAAAATACCTTTAATACACTCGTATATATATTTAGATAAAATTCTTGCCTTATCCTAACGTTCCAAAAAATTTTGATCAACAATAAACGGTAAAGAAATATGTTTGATCTGATTTACAAAACTCAATGAATATTTTTGTCAGTTTTCCAAAGACAAAAGGTAAAGTAGTAATATAATATCTGTTAAGACTCATGATATGCTTTTCCTTTTTTTTATCTATAGAATATGACATCAAATATTTTATTGAATTCAGTCAAGCCCTCAAAGTTGTCCAACAGCTCACTCCCATAAAAAAGCGAGTACGTGTGTTTTTACGTACTCGAGAGAGTAGGACTAATAAATCACTTTTTCCCAGCCTAATTGTACAGGTGTGTGACAGAAGTCTATTAAATTCGGATAAAGTGGGAGTCATTCTATATGAGAAAAAGAAAAGTCTCAATTCTCAATTTATCGCTTTACTCTCTCAATTTATCGTATCGCGCGATATTTTCAGTTCCCAAATTTCGAGTCATTTTCACGTGCGAAAATAACCGGACGTCAATTTCGTCGTGACGCTAGACATTTTTTTTTTTGAAAGGGGACGCTAGACATTTTAAACGGTTCTAATCAGATCGTTTTGTATTTATCTTACAAATAGCATGGGTTGTGATCTGGTGAGAGTGGCTTCACTGTAACCAATCCTGGACTCATTCAGACAGCCAATTAAGCCCCACTCGATGGTCCTTTTACTCGTTTTGCCAGTAGGACTGATTTGTGTATTTCGTGGCTCAAACGTGGCAAGATTTCAGCCGCCCAATGTCTCAGATCGCCCTAAGGCAGTCCATTAATTTGGAATATCTAAACCGTTGATATTTAATCCTAAAGTTTTACTAAAAATAAAATGGGCAGTGTTATGCATTTTAAAATCTGTAAAATAATATCTTAAAATTAAGAATTTTAAAAATTAATAATTATATTGATTTTTTGAGCAACTTTTAACATTAAAAAGACATTAATATCTTTTATCAAGACTAGATTAAATCTTATTATTATGTATTATTATCTTTTACTTGTTAAAATTTTAGTTTGGTTCACTTATTCAATTAAAATTTTAGTTTGTTTCACCTATTTGAATAAGTGTAGTTTAGTAGAAATTATGCAATGAGTTATAATTAGAATGTCAGACATATGAAGTTAAATAAAATTGAGTGAGTTGCGATTAGAATGAGCAACATTAGAATGGATAATTCAAAAATACCTTATAAGCTCTATTTTTATTCTACGGCACAAAAAACTCATTCCAATAATTGATGTGACTGATGAACCATTTGAATGGAAAAATTGAATTATTGAAATAATCACTTATTCCAAAAAACCATTTAAATAGAAAATTTAGAATTATTGAGATAAACACTCATTCCAATAGGATTTCCATTTGAATAGAATAAAATGAGTGAAACATATAGGGCCAAAGTTATTCAAAAAATCAACTCAAGATTGAAATTCCTAAATCTCACGTATTATTTTATAGAATCCAAACTTTAGGATTACAATTGCAGAATATCTAAATTTCGCGATTTATACAAAATTAAAAGGAAAAAAAAAACTTCTAAACCATCTAATAATTCATGCGTTATTTCGATCAAAATAGAAGAAAATTAGTGAGCAAATGTGTGTGTGTTTTTTTTAATAAATCTTTTACTCTCCAAGTATAATCCGTTAATACAGTAATTTATCGCATAAGAGATTAATTTTTTTATATATATATGGCATGTCAAATGATTTACCAGATATCTTATTTATCCTATATTAATTATACCTGTATATACTATATATAAACAGACAAGATCTTAATAATTTTGGAAAATCGACCACAAGAACCAAAAATAAAAAGCTTTCTAAAATGAGTTAATCTTCTTGTAATGGTAATTAGTAGGTGGAAAAAAAAAAAAAACAAGTCCACTAATTGTATTAGTTAATAAAATTATAACATGTCGTGTAAGAAATATATATCTAAAAACTTTTGGGGAAGGGCTGCTCATACGAAGATCTGAATTTTAGATATATATATATATATATATATATATATATAGATGGTATTGACAATAATGGTTGATAAAGTTGCCATATTTGAGGTAATACAGAAGATAGTGCCTGAATATTTCCGTAAAAATGGGTAAATCTTCCATTATTGAGGTTTGAGGGGCTTAACAAAAATTATCGAGGAAGATTTGTAAAGCTTATTAACAATATTCAAATCCGGTATTAGAAATTATATTCTTCTTCTTATTCTTCTTTTTTATTTTTTATTTTTTTTTGTTTAAGGTACATAGAAATTATATCCTAAACTTTAGCACCTAATTAAAAATAGGCATTTCTCTAACAAAATAAAAATAAAAATAAAAATAAAAAGGCATATCTCCCTTTAAACATTAACTGGTACTAGATCTACATTACTTGCAAATTAAGTAAGAATAATACTATCCTATCCCAAAAAAAAAAAAAAAACACCACAAGTGCTT
>JXTB01000106.1:0-28477 GCA_002914805.1 Parasponia andersonii | reverse complement strand
AAAAAAAAAAAAAAAAAAAAAAAAACGCTCGTGGCATAATGAAGCATAACTTTTGAAGTATTGCTTATTTTGCATGTCGAAAGAGTAATACTCTATCATTTGAAAGACATAATCTATTTCCAAGCAAAAAATGTACATATAATCTTTTAGATCCACGTAGGAATAATACTATTGATACACGTAGGAATAATACTATTGATACAAACTCTAACTGTATTATATATATATATATATATATATAAATTAAGAATAAGGTCCACTAGTGCCCAACGACATAATGTCACGTCTGTTTATCATTGGATAATTTACTTAATAAATTGAGCCTTATCTAAATTTTAATTGAATTATAATTATAATTATCTAATGACAGATTAACTTATCATTACAGTGCTGAATACTATTGATGTCCTAAAATATTATTCATAAATTAATATCAAAATCTCTTTATTATTTTCAATCGAATGAGTCAACTCATTATTTTCTCCCCAAAAAATGATAGATAATTTAATTGGTAAACAAAGTTGGGACTAGAGTTGATACACGTAGCACTATTTGCATGTATATAATATTACTAAATAAAATTATTTCACCAATTTTGTTTTCGAGAATCGTTTTAGTATTTTGTAAATAATTCAGTATAAGTTGTTACTCTATCTTTCTCTCTATATTAGGTTTGCTTATTACGGAGAAACTAGGGTTTTGCTTAAGAGGATTTTTTTCTTCCTTTTGTTTTCTCCTACTTTTTATCTTTTCGAATTTTCAGTGTCTGCAACATTCTAATTCTAATTCAGGTTTTCCCTTGCCTACTAAGATATAAATATATATATATATATATATATATAGAATTTAGACAAGTTGTAGAACATCTCCTCAATTTTAATACCATATGATGGCAAAAAAGGGAGGTGAACTTAAAATTAGAAAATAAAAGAAGAAATTAAGAGAAAATTTAGAAAAATTTTTGAAGAATTCGCAGAAAAATTGAACCCTTCTCAAATAAACTTATTGAATAATCTGAAAACTTGGCATAATGCGTTCATTACTATGCAGGAAAAAAAAGTTAGAGTTGTGTCTTTTCTTTTTCATTTGATTTGCAAAGCTATTGATATGATAAACATAGTGATCAGGGTAATTTTTTGTGATTTGATTAGAAAAAAATTAATTAAGCGCAAAAGTACTTAATTAAGGATGAGTAGGATTGTAACAAAAATAGAGAAAATGATACGAAAAATTGAAACAATACAATTCTATGTGTCAAAAATTATGGCATCTGTATTGGGTGGTTTTAATGACCATCACTACGTGTTAGATAACTAGTATTTCTGACGTAGTCGATGCTAGTCATATGGTCAAAAACAAACAAAAAGATGGTTTGTTTTTCTGACACAAGTGATTCCAGTCATTTAGTCAGAAATATAAACAAACAATACTGAAAATAAATAATTAAAAAGTTAGATATTTGATATATGTGATTCCAATCATATTGTCAAAGATAAAAGAAAGTAAAAATATTGAATTTAACATAAATAATTGCAAATAAGGATCATATACACTACAATTCAATTTATTAAATAACTCAGAATCACAGATATACAGATATTTAAAGTACATAATTTAAATATTAGATAATATATATAATTAGCACACTGCAGATATTTGAAGTAATAGAAAATAATAAAGTAAGTAGCTCATTATTTTTAAAATAATAATAATAATAATAATACTATATGTAAGTATTGAAACTTGGTGTCCAAAGTTTCAACGCGTGAAGATGGAAAAGGATGATGATAATGAAATATTAGTGCAAAGATATGTATATATGCTTCAAAGGATATTTGATAGCCACAGGTTGAAGAAAATAACGTGAGGATGGTGATAATAATTTGGAGATAATAAAAGGGTAATGGAAAATGGTTAATGACCGAAGAAGTAAATCAATTTTCTAGGAATTGTAGATGAGTTGGTTGCAGGGTAAAAGAGAGATGAATTGGATCAGAGAAAAGTAAAAGAGAAATTGTATATACGTTGTTTTCCTCGTTATAAACTATTAGTCTTATATATATATAGGCTACACCTTGGGTCTCTTAGCCGATTATTACAAGACTTAATTGCTAAGTCTACGGACATGAGGTGTTTACGGAGGTTTTGTCAATAATAAATTTAGAAAAATTGTAAAATGTAGTTTGTGTGTGAAAATGATTAATTAATCAAAGTAAATAAAGAGACAAAAATTTTATAATGGTTCAGTCCCAAAAAAGATGAGCCTACGTCCACTGTTTTTTACTATTTTCTAGAGAATTACAAGAGTTCAAAATTACAATATGTTATTCGGAAAGAAAAACCAAGAGTCTAAGAAATTCCCAAAAGATTTCAAAGATAAAAAATCAAAGATTCCTCAACCTCCTAAGATTAGAAAGAAGTCAAAAGAAATTTTCCCACTTAAACATTGAACTCCCTTTATATAGGTGATGATAGCTCAATGTTTCCCAATTGTGAGAATGGGTAACTGTATAATAGGGCAATACAATTTGAATAACAATATAACTGGGTAATCACTTAAATGAGATGACTAGTCGATCTTTAAAGAGAAATTTTTGTTTTCCTTTCTTTGTAGGTTACTCGTTTGACGAAACGTAGACTAGTTTCATTTTCATTCTGGTCGCACTTAACTCGTTCAGAGGAGGTTGCACTTAACTCTTTCAGAAGAGGTTGCAACTAACTCTTTCGAAGGAGGTCGCACCTAATCTTACTCATGCGATTTAACACGTTCACTTGGTCAACTTTTTCCTTTTTGGTATTGACCAACATATAGGATTTTAGACCGCACAACAATTGCTCTCCAGCTCCATTAGTTCTTTAGGACAAAATGGAGCTTCCTTCTACTATAAGTGTGAGCTTAAAAAATGCGATGTCATAACCTAGACTTGAGACCATTGAAGAGTCGAAGAGTCGCTATTTCTCAAATCTCACTTTTTCAAGATCACGCGCATCTTTTTCTGACAGATGAAACCACATGTCATCTTTTCTAAGAAGAATAGCAAAGCTCGAGGAGATTTTTCCCTTCTTTTTCTTTTTTAAACAGACACAATGATAGCGATGATGCCAGTTGTTGTCTTAAATCAAATCGTTTCAAATTTTGAAAAGATACCGATATAATTTCGGAAAATCAAATCCTGCGTGAACTTCGGCCTTTAGGTCTAAAAATTAAATACCTTGATCTACGACCATGATTTGACGATGCTCGAGGCATATATATCGAAAACTAATCCACCTCCTCTTCAAAAATCCTATCGTCTGTTACTTCTCTCGAAACCCGAAGTATTCACAGAGCAAACTTTTCGACGTCATTTTGTCTCGAAACCGGAAGTATTCACAGATCAATCCCTCTGGTGTCGTTCTGTTTCTCGGCTCGCACAACTTTGTCATCTTCTCCGACGAAGTTATCATCACAATCCTTCAAACTCATATTGGTCCTTCTGTTTTCAAAGAAAGGTTAGTATATATCATCTCTCTCTTGTTCTTTGAATTTTCCAGAACTCTTATTTACAGATCCTATTTTTAGAAAATAGGAACAAAACATAGAGCCTAAATATTCTGAACATAAACCCATCCCATATTCGGATGGACTGTAAAATGGAAATTTTTAGATTCCCTTCGTTGGTTTATAGAATACCTTCTTTTAGATGACCGACAGAGATGAACTTATGAAAGAGTTTTTTATTTTTTAACGAACTGCTTGAACAATTTTTATGAATCCGTAGATCAATTAGAAAAAATTCGATGAGTAGCTTGTTGATGCAATCCTAGGATGAGACCCTAAGACTGCTCGTATATAGCTAAGGTCCTTGATGCTCGCATAGGACTAAACTCATCCATATTTCTTTTCAGATGTCTAGTAATGAGGATTTTAGGAAAGGGAATGCATTCTTAGGAGAATCTTCCAATACCAGTGTTAACTCCATAAATCTCGAAGATTATCTTGAGCCAGAACCCGAAGTTGAGATAACCAGGGTCAGGTAAAGTAGTCCTCACATAGGCGACCTTCCTCAAGACCAATGGTTTCGGCATATCAGAGATACCCCTGCGTTCGCAACGGATTATCAATATGTAGATGGAGACTGGTCATGTACAAATATAATGACGAACTACACCTCGAATAGGCTCAGCAAGATCACGTGCAACTACAAGATCGCCATCCCTCTTCGCCTTCCTATGGAGTTCAATTGACCATATATACAACCTCGCGGAATTACCTCATTCTCTAAAGTAGTCCTCAAATACGGGGTCCATCTCCCACTTCATCCTTACATAAAATCCATCGTCAATTATTATGTAGTCGTTCCTTTTCAACTAACTCCAAACACTTATAGATACATGGTAGGTTTGTACATACTATACCATAAACTAGGCTTAGAAACCCCCACTCCTGAAGAGTTCGCTTGGTTTTACCAAGTGAAATCAAACCCATCAAACTTCGGATTCTTTTATGCGAGCAAGTGGTCGAACCAAGCAATAAAAACTATCTACGGGGTTCGCAACAACATGGGAAAATAGAAAAGTCCTTTTTTCCACTTTATTTATGCAGATAACGGCTTCTTTCAGAATCTTAGTAGGTAGCTTTCAGTTTATCGCATTTTCTGTATAATCATATTATTCTGATTGCACTCGTATGTCATTGCAGATAATAGGGAATGACCTGGACTTTCCAGAGAATAACTCGTAAGGGTGTACAGAATAAACGACCTTCCGATTGAAGAATTCGATTGGAAGAAGCTTGGGACTTCCAAGAACTTAGTCGCTTGTGGTCTGCTTCCAAGGAAAGCCGCGTTCCTGGATTCCACCGTCCGCTCGACCAGACCCTCGAGCTCGAAAAAGAAGAAGCCGAGGAAGCAGACGAAAAAGAGTGCCTCGTCTTCCAAACCTAAGAAGCGAAAAGCACCTGTCACCCTTACAACCTCGGAACCATTATCTCCAGAAATCACATCACCACCAGCTTCTCAAAAGCAAGAAGGTAATTATTATTTTTTTCTTTCTTTCCTTAAAATCGTATTATGTCACCTCGCATGCTGACTCACATCTGTACAGAAATAGTTATTGGTAGCGGACTGTGAGCACCGCCTTCCACTCTGGAGTCAATGGCAAGACGCCAGAGAGCACACCTCCATCGATGTCAAAAGGGAAAGAGAAGGTCGACACTTCCAAGAAACAAAAAGTCGCCTTCGAGGATATTCCGACAAGCTCGCCTCCTCCTCAGCCTCAAACTGTGAGCCATTCCGAACCATCCAAGGAGACTGCCACTTCTTTGGAACCGAACCAGGTTAATAAATACGAGGAGCTTTTCGCACTCCTTAAACAATTGCCAGAAAAGGCTGGTATGAGAACAGCCTTCATTGATCACTTCACTTCTGAAGATGGCTGGGAAAGGATGAAGCATCGTTCAGCCAAGGTTGCCTTCGATTCTACAATGAGGATATTGGCGAATGTAAGCATATTCTATTTTCTCTTTTCAATGCATTTTTCTGGTATTGATGTGTTATATTTTTAGACTACTGTAGCTACTGTCCTGATGCATGACCCAGTCCTTGAGTGTTTAGAGAAGGCTAAAAAAGTCGAAGAGATAACCCAAGTATTCGAGGACTCGGAGAAGGCTCGCGAAGAGGAGAAAAAAGCCTTCGATTTAGAGAGGCGGCAGCTGCTCGAAGGTCTGGCCAAGGAGAAGTTCGAAAAGGAGAAGCTCGAGGAAAAAATTAAAGAGCTTGAAAAGACTATCTCCGAGCATCCGGATCACATGAAAGAGGCGACAACAGAGGTGGCTCACAAGGCTGTTGAAGAGTTCAAGGCTACTGAAGTCAAGGAGCTCGAAGACAAAGCCAGTGACATCGCCTCGTCGACCATTATATACAACATCTTCTGCGAGCATCCGGACTTCGTCTTTTCCATCCATGGCGAAGACATGGCCGAGCTTGTTCGGAGTTGGAGGGAAGATGAAGCTACCAAAACTGGAGATAAGAGAGCGAGCACGTCTGCATAATGTTCTTTTATTTTTTTATTTTTTAAACTTTAGAAAAATAGGGGCTTGGTCCCCTTCTTATTTGTATTTCTTTGCTTGCATATAGGTGCAAGCTTTTATTAATGGATGAATGCTTTCTTTATTAGACGTTTATTCCTGCAAAATAATCAAATAACTAAGTTGTAATAAAGAAAATAATTAATTTAACCAAGTAGTCAATCACTAAGTGACTCATCGGTACGCTATTGCGATTTGAATCCAACATACTTAAAATGGTTGTGTTAGGATAGGATAGGTCGCTTAAGAAAACAGTAAGTATGAGTGATGCAAACTCAATACTAATTTTCAAAAGTTCTATGGCAAAATGTAAATATAGCAATATATCACATCGAACAATGAATGTTCTGCTTAGTTACTTTGTTGTTCGAGGAGGGAAATTGCGTAATACGACATGTTAAGGTATGAAGTGAGGAGAAAATCCTAAGATTTTAAGGAATTTAAGGTATTTCAACGATCTAAAATTCCGACCCCTCTAAATGGACGTTTTGCATAGTCCCTTAGAAAGCAAGTAGGCGATAATATTCTGATTCCACTGCCCCCCGAGTCTTATGGTGTTCGAAAACTACCATAAAACTATAAAAGGTGGACCAAATCGAATGATCGATGAGGAGATACCCTTATTGATGATGACGAATGACGATCAACAAATGACGATCAATGAATGACGAATAAGTAGATATCATTTATTGATGAATGATAAATACATGAAGATATACATGAAAATTTACTGATAATAGCGACGAAGTTGTTCTGCATTCCAGGCATGCTCGATCTTTTGTCCACTAGTGCGAGCTAACTTATATGTCTCAGGTCGAATGATAGCATCAATAATATACGGTCCTTCCCAAGGGGGTCCAAATACTCTAGCACCTTGCTCTTTATTATTAGGTAGGACTTACCGAAGAACAAGGTCACCAACTTTAAATCCTCTTCGTCTGACTTTAGAGTTATAATATCGAGCAGTGCACTGTTGATATGATGCGATTCGAAGCTAAGACTGCTCGCGCCTTTCTTCTAAAAGATCGAGCTCAATCCTTATTAGTGTTTTGTTGCGATCTTGCTCATAGGTTGATCGTCGTAGAGAGCTCGTACCAATTTAAACTGGAACTATTGCTTCATATCCGTAAACCAAAGAGAATGAACTCTCTCCGGTAGTTGTTCGTTGAGTGGTGCGATAAGCCCATAAAACTTCAGGGATTACCTCTGGCCAAGCTCCTTTATGCTCTTCCAACTTTGTCTTTATATTATGTTTAAGGATTTTATTTATCGCTTTGACCTGTTGTGGATGAACAACAGCGGAGAAATTCTTGATGCCTAAGTTGTTGCAGAAGTTACAGAACTCGTCGCAGTCAAATTGTTTCTATTATCAGAAATTATGGTATATGGTATACCATAACGGCAAATTATAGATTTGTAAACAAAATCTATCATCTTTTTTGCGGAAATGGTACTTAAGGCTTCAGCTTCTGTCGACTTGGTGAAACAATCGACTGCCACCACTGCATATTTCAATCCACCTCGCGCCAATGGAAGCGTTCCGATAATATCAATTCCCCATACTGCAAATGGCCATGGACTGGTTATTGGAGTGAGAGAAACATGTGGCATTCTAGGAATAGTTACAAATCGTTGGCATTTGTTACACCTCCTAGTAAATTCCATCGTATCCTTCTTCATGGTCGGCCAAAAATACCCTTGTCTTAGAATCTTGTTCATAAGTGTCTACCCCCCGGATTGATTTCCATATATTCCTTCGTGAATTTCCCTTATAATGTAGTCCATTTTTTCTTCATCGACACATAACAATAACGGCACACTAAAACTTCTTCGATAAAGCTTCTCGTCATACATAGTGATCTGTTTTCATTCGAAGTCGCTTTGCATCGTCTTTGTTTTCGGGGAGATCGCCATTTTGTATATACTTCATTATAGGATCTACCCACGATAATTTTTTATCAATTGTCATAGCTATTTGGGGCTCTACTTCGATACTTGGTTTTGTAAGAAACTCGACAGGGGGACTATCTTTAGTAATTCGGCATCTTTTATTGAGGCGAGTTTAGCTAGAGCATCTGTCCAAGTATTCTTAATGCAAGGAAGAAGTTGAATATTATAGGCAGTAAATGTCGAGAATAATCTTTGTACCTCCTGTAAATAAGCTATCATTCTCTTTCCTCTGCTTGATACTCGCTGTTCACTTGATAAACGACTAGCTGGGAATCACTGTATACTTCAATCACTTCGACCTTCATTTCTTGTGCGAGCTTTAGCCCGGCTATCAGTACTTCATATTCAGCCTCATTATTTGATGCTGGAAATTTGAAGCGAAGTGCACAATGAATATTGTGCCCTTCAGGACTGATTAGTACTAAACCTGCACCAGCTCCATTCTCATTCGACGATCCATCGACATAAAGCTTCCATAATCTGGATAAATCCGTACCAGGCTTTTCAATTACTTCTGTGGGAAGATTGACATCATATGTGAATTTCGCAATGAAATCTAAAAGGGATTGCCCATTGATCGTCATGCAGGGTTGAAAATCGATGTCGAACTGACTCAACTCAACTGCCTACTTAAGTAGTTGTCTGGAAGCCTCGGGTTTTTGCAGAACCTGCTTTAATGGAAAGTTCATGAAAACTTTGATGATGTGCGCATGAAAATAAGGTCGAAGTTTCCTGGGTGCGACAATGAGTGCTAATGCCAATTTCTCCATCTCTGGATATCTTGTTTCGACATCGAGTAGTCTTTTACTTACGTAGTACACTGGTCGCTGTATCTTTTCATATTTTCGAATTAACACAGCGTTTGTCGCATATTTAGAAATAGCGAGGTATAAATATAATTCTTCCCCTGGATTTTACTTCAACAAGAGTAGAGAAGAACCTAAGTGTATTTTTAATTCCTGGAATGCCTGCTCGTATTCTCCTGTCCACTCGAACCTCTTCGAACCTTTCAATACTTCAAAGAATGATTGGCACTTATCCATCGACTTGGATACAAATCGACTCAATGCAGCCACTATTCCTGCTAAGCTCTGCACATCTTTGGGTTTGCGAGGAGATTGCATATCAAACAGCGCTTGTATCTTCTGAGGGTTAGCTTCAATACCTCGCTGATTGACCATAAAACCCATAAATTTTCCAGATCCAACCCCGAATGCACACTTCTGGGGATTCAGCTTCATTTGATACTTTCGGAGAATTTGGAACATCTCATCAAGATGTTTGATGTGATCTTCGGCTTTCTTCGACTTCACCAGCATGTCATCAACATATACCTCCATTGTCTTACTAATTTGTTTTACAAATATCATGTTGACGAGATGTTGGTAGGTTGCTCCTGCATTGATGAGTTTGAAGGGCATCTTCTTGTAACAGTATAATCCTCGATCAGTGATGAACGAGATATGCTCCTAATCTAGCTCGTACATGGGGATTTGATTGTATCCAGAATATGCGTCTATGAAACTTAAGAGTTCATGCCCCGATGTCGCATCTACAAGCTGGTCGATTCTTAGAAGGGGAAAGCTGTCCTTCGGACATGCTTTATTGAGATCGGTGAAATCGATGCATGTTCTCCATTTCCCGTTGGGTTTCTTTACCAAAACCGGGTTTGCAAGCCAGTTTGGATAAAAAGATTCCCTGATAAATCCAATTTTGAGCGACTTTTCTACCTCTTCTTTCAATGCAACGTAGCATTCTGGATTCATAGCTCTTCTTTTCTGCCGTATATGCTTCTTCGTTGGATCTATTTTAAGACGATGGCATATGATATTCGGATCGATCCCGACCATGTCCGAATATTACCATGCGAAGACATCCAAGTTGGATTTCAAGAAAGCGACCAGTGAAACTCGTACAGGTTCTTGAAGCTTCGCTCCAATCTTTAAAATCTTGGACCTGTCAAATGGCAAATCCTCCAAGTCTTCAATGGGTCCAGTTTTGACCTCTACATCGATTTCTCGAGGGTTGAGGTCTTCGCTTGTCGTTTCGATTGATGTTTCGCCTGACGCTTTGACTAACGTTTCGCCTGATGCTTCAACGGTCGTTTCGCTTGATGCTTCTCTTTGTAGTTGGACTATTATTATGCGAGGTGTCGCATCCTTTGCTACGGGTTTTAAAGAGTTGTTATAAAAAGTTCTCGCGTCATATTGGTTGCCATGCACCTCGCCTACTCCTTGTTGAGTCGGGAATTTCATAGCGAGATGAAAGATCGATGTTACTACTCGGAGTTCCCTCAGTGTCGGTCTTCCCAGTACAGTATTGAATGCAGAGGGGCAATCTATAACCAAGAATTAGGTCATTACCATTGAAACCCTAGGATAGGTTCCAACATTGACCATTAACTCAATCATGCCCATAGGCATTATGCTGTTACCAGTGAACCCGTAGAGTAGAGTGACGGTGGGCTTTAGATCGCTTTCATTCAACCCCATCTTTTTAAAGGTGCCGTAATACAGGATGTCAACAGCACTTCCGTTATCGACCAATACTCGCCATAATTGCATGCTTCCACAATTGGTCTTTATGACCAACACATCATTATATGGATAATGGAACTCCCTCGCGTTTTGTTCCATGAAGGTAATATCTATATCAGGTACCCGCTAAAGCTTTTATGGTCACTGTTTGAGGTGCATGACGTTGGTCAATGGTTGCTGCCGAGCTTCTCATGCATACCTATCCTGCGCTCTCTTGGAATCTCTACCAACGTGCGGTCCTTCGAAAATAGTTCGCACCTCGCATTAAATTTCTGAAGGTCGCTGTCAGTTTTCTTCTCGTCTTTCATTATTCTGTTTAGAGTACTCCGCAGCCACCCTTCTTTAATCAATCTTTCGATCTCATCTTTCAAGGTAAAGCAGTTATTGGTATCGTATCCAATGTCATTGTGATACCGACAAAACTTGTTGGGGCCGCGCCTCACTCTTTCTCTTTTCGTAGGTTCCGGTTGACGATACCACTCCTATTGGTTTGTGACCATATAGATATGATCTATGGATACGTTCAATTCAGTATAGTTATTAAACCTCATGGGAGCTCTTGGAATCTCTTGCTTTTTCTATTTAGGCTACTTCTCAATCGATTGTTCATTACTCCTTTTGTTTGACTTCTTATTATTATTGTTATTGTTTGTTGTTGCATCTTTGGGAGCATCCTTTCCTCCTCCCTTTGTCGTATTAAGGTTTTTGCGTGAAGATTCCACCCTTAGATGTCGACCAACTCTTTGATAGAAGTCTTCAAGGGTTCTATATTCTCACTCTAGTAACTCTTCCTAGAGTTTAGTTTCTGGTCGTACCCCAGCCATCATTAGAGTTAAGACTCCTTCTTCAGGTGGGTTATTGACTTTTGCCAACTCTGAGGTAAAACGATTTAGGTCAGATCGTAGAGTTTCTCCCAGACCTTACTGAATAGTAGATAGACTTACCAATGGAATAGTAAAATTCTTTATGGCCTGGAATTACCTCAAGAATGCAGTCTGAAGCTATTGCTAGGACTAGATTGAACCAGACTTGAGTCCTCGGAACCACTTCTTTGCCGCTCCCGTGAGAGTTACAGCAAAGCATCTATAATGTGTGAGATTATCAACATGATGAAGTTCTATCAGGTCACTGAAGTGATCCATATGGTCGTGTGGATCAGTTTTTCCATCAAAATTGTTTATGATGGGAAGTTTAAATCCAGCAGGTAAGGCGGCAGCTCGAACCTCCTCGCTGAATGGCGATTGACGATACCTATTAGTGAGCTCATCGTCCCAACCAGCAAGTGCATCTAAAGCAATCCTCAGATTATGAAGATCGACGTTCAGAGGGAGAACATTCTCTCTTACTGGTGGTAGGGGTGGTGTCTGATCGTTGTCACGATATAAGGTGGATTGGTTAGGTAGGGTCTGCTGCGACCTTAGGGATTCCAATGAAACAGTGCGACGAGATCGACTTTGGTCGTTGTGATGCAATGTGGATCGCTTCTGACTACGTCGCTGATCCAAATATTGTCTTAGGTCTGTAGGATGCTGTCGAGATTCCCTACTGATCTTTTCAAAGACACTCCTTGATTGACATTTTTGCTCGTGTTCAAGATAATTACGATTGATGGTTACTCTCCAGGAAGGTTGTCCACGATCACGATCAATGCTCGAACTTTCAGTACCAGATACTAGAAGCAAGTCTGCGACCTTACCTTTTGCCTTGGAGATGCAATCTCCTCGACGCTCCTGCTGGGCTTTAGGTTGGTCGTAGTTTCCTGCTTGTAGGATCTGAATTCCTCTCTCAAGTTGTTGAGTAAGACGTTCTCTGGGACATTCGTGCTGCAGTGGAGTTAGCATCTGTCCCTCAGCAAGTCGTCGTAGATAGTCATAAATCTGACTTATAATTTGCTGAAGGTTCACCAGTGCTTCCTCCATGCGATCCTGTCTTTGGACAATATTTTTCGATGCGGTCACGGCAGGCTGATTCTGAGCAGGATCTACTTGTGCAGCAGCGGTACTTTGGGGATGATTTTGGCCAGTTCCGGTATTTTTGGTAGTATTTCTGGTGTTTTCCATTGTTAAAAGAAGTGGAATGGACAAACTTTTCTGCCAGAATAGGCCTCCTTCTAGCACCAATTATTGAGGAAGTTTTGTCAACAATAAATTTGGAAAAATTACAAAATATGGCTTGTGTGTGAAAAGGATTAATTAATCAAAGCAAACAAAGAGATAAGAATTTTATAGTGTTTCAGCCCCAAAAAAGATGAGCTTACGTCCACTGTTTTTTACTATTTTCTAGAGAATTACAAGAGCTCAAAATTACAATGTATTATCCGCAAAGAAGAAGCAAGAGTCTAAGAAGTTCCCAAAAGATTTCAAAGATAAAAGATCAAAGATTCCCTAGCCTCCCAAGATTAGAAAGAAGTCAAAAGAAATTTTCCCACAGAAACATTGAACTCCCTTTATATAGGTGAGAATAGTTCAATGTTTCCCAATTGTGAGAATGGGTAACTGTATAATCGGGCAATACAATTTGAGTAACAATATAACTGGGTAATCACTTAAATGAGATGACTGGTCGATCTTTAAAGAGAAATTTTTGTTTCCCTTTCTTTGTAGGTTACCCGTTTGACGAATCGTAGACTAGTTTCCTTTTCATTCTGGTCGCACTTAACTCGTTCGGAGGAGGTCGCACCTAACTCTTTCAAAGGAGGTCGCACCTAATCTTACTCATGCGACGTGCGACCTGACACGTTCACTTGTCAACTTTTTCCTTTTTGGTATTGACCAACATATAGGATTTTAGACCGTATAACATGAGGTATCATGTAAGGCTTCTGGACCTCTTACACGTGTAAAAGCTAGAGGTGGCAACACTAAGGTCGAGGTGGCAGCTTGAGGAAAGTTGTTATAGTGATACTTGGCTCCTTTTGATTTGTTGAAACTTTCATGGCTTAATGTTTGGCAATTGTTCAATAAAAAATTGAACTTTATTTTGAAATATCAAACTCTTTTTTTACCTATTATAATTTTGACATATCATATTTCTTATTTATATATAATTATCATATTAATTATAATTTAATATTTTTAATTAGTGTCTAATTATTAAAAAATTGTCCTATTCCAAAACACATAACTTATTCTAAAATGCAAATATGGGCAATTCGAATGTCTATTGTTTAGAACCATATGGTTGAGACTTTGGTTTCACCGGGATCAATAGGTAGAAATTGGTTCAATCCTAGGACTTGTATGAGGTCTTTTTCTTTTTCTCCCCAGCCCCCCCACACCCCTCCCCTTCTTTTTTTTTTTCATGTTATCGACCAACATCTCGCGCTTGATGGCTATGACAGTTCATATTTTTCACCGGCTTTTAGTTTAGTTTTTTTTTTTTAAAGTATATTCTTCTTCTTTTATTTAAAAAAAAAATTCAATTTTAAGATTTTAAGAAGGAGCCTTCGCAAATCTTCTAAACCACCAGTAAAATGAATAATAATGCGCGACAGAATCTAGTTTTAATGCCTATCATTCGTGGGCCTGCTTGTTATATGATCATGTTAGTGCATTGGATTTGTTTGCACCGCTATGGGGGAAAAAAAATAGAGTTCTAGTATAGCCTCTCCCGAAATTATTATGATCTCAAATGAAGAATTTAACCATCAATTAAAAAGTAAAAGTAGGATAACAAATAGGCTCTTTGATACAAAAACTCCATGAGGTCTAAACAATTTATTAATATTAGCCCTAAAAATTTTTAGACCAAAAATCCACTAATGTTAGATAATATTAATTTTGTCACACCTACTAATAAAGTAGGATAACAAATAGGCTCTTTGATAAAAAAAAAAACTCCATGGGGTCTAAACAATTTATTAATATTAGCCTTAAAAATTTTTAGACCAAAAATGAACTAATGTTAGATAATAGTAATTTTGTCACACCTACTAATAAAGTAAGTTTCAAATAGTGAAAAATCAAATGACACAATCGATATTTTAAATAGTTTCATTTTAGACTTTGTTTTTATTTTTTTTTAAAATAGAATCTAGAAGAAGCTTATAAGAAATAAAGAATGCTGACTCGCTAAAGTTATTTACTTTCTAAACCATCATTTTCTATCGGCCATTATTAGCGCTCGTTGTCGCTACTCTTCTACCAATTTTAAACACCCAAACAATATTTTTTGTCTTTTTGTCACAACTATATTAATGATTCATCTAGTATTTTTCTTAATAATTTATGGTTTTGTTATGTTCTTTTAATAATTATGCTATGATTTGTTATGAGTCGGATTCTACTTTGGGCAAAAATTAACGTTTGATTTTCAAATTTTGTTGGTTATATAAAAATTCTTGATTTCTTTACACAATACTACATGTGTGAAGAATGAATATAAAGTTCATGATTATTCCACAAGATTTTACATTTTAAGAATATATATATATATATATATATAAAATACATATGAAAAGCAAATTCTAAATCGGTGGAAGAAAATGAGTGTAATATTTAAATACTGATTGTATCCTCCGATTTCACGCAACAAAGGCATAATTGTGACAAAATCATATTCTTTAACATCAAGGGACTTCAGTTTGACAAATGAGTTCAGGATTAGTTTTAGTAAATTGTTTAGATTTCAGAGGGCTTTTGTATAAAATATTCTAAAAAATAACAATCCTAATATAACTAAAACTAATCTAGATGAATAAAAGAAATAGAGGAACAAATATCTAGCATTCAAAATAACGAATTCGAAGGACAAGACATGAGTCCATTAAAATTTTATTTTCTTATTAGTTAGGCAATCATAACAAAATCCTTTTTCCTTTTGTCTTATTTTCCTTTTGCTATATGGTTATTCAATAAAAACGATTGCGAAAATAAGCCCTGCCTTTTCCCCCTCTTATTGCTTCTTTTAAGTATGAATTTTCTTCATGTCTACACTTCCATATTCTACTACTTGTTGAACAAAGTGATATTAAACACCTATGTACTTTTTCTTGGATGCATTGCAATGTGTAAAGTACTCTGATTGTCACAAAACAGATGAATCATTTCTTGTTTGTACCCGAGCTCCTCTAATAACCTTTGAACCCAAATAGCCTATTTGCAAGCTTATGTAGCCGCCATG
Source organism: Parasponia andersonii (assembly GCA_002914805.1). Lineage (NCBI taxonomy): Eukaryota > Viridiplantae > Streptophyta > Magnoliopsida > Rosales > Cannabaceae > Trema > Trema andersonii. The sequence goes on along the minus strand of JXTB01000106.1, from coordinate 12,802 downwards.
CATTCTGCTTCTGTTGTAGATAAAGCCATAACAGTTTGTAGTTTTGAAACCTAGCTTACAGCTCTTTCTAAAGAGTAAACACAAAGCCTATAATAGATTTTCATTTATCAAGATCACCCATAAAATCTGAATCAACATATCCTCTGATAGTAAATTCTGTCATCCGTAACATAATACAGTATCTAAGGTTCCTTTGATATACCTCAGAATCCTCTTCACAATATTCTAATACCGACTAACCACTTCCACTACTTGTGCAATGTCTGGACTTGTACATATCATAGTGAACATTAGACTTCCTACCACTAATGCATACGGTACTTGAAACATCTTCATCCTTTCTGCTTCATTGTTAGAATACATCCCGGAGGATAACTTGATGTTAACGAGAAGTGGGGTAGAAATCAGCTTGCAATCTTACATATTGAAGCGTCGCAAGATTTTCTTCAAATAATTCTTCTAAGAAAGTCAAATCTTCTTGTTACTTCTATCTCGGTGAATTTGCATCCCTAAAATCTTGTTTACTGATCCCAAGCCTTCATATCAAATTCCCTAGCCAATTGTACCTTTAATTCTTAGACTCTACCTTTGTTGGGGTTTGCTACCAATATATCGTCCACGTATAACAATAAGATAATGAAATCACTATCTTCATCAAACCTTTTGTAGTATGTGCAGTGATCTGAATTGAGTCTATTGTACCCAAGGCTCATAATGAAAGAATCAAATCTCTTATACCAATACCTCAGCACCTGTTTGAGACCATATAGAGATTTGTTCAACCTGCAAATCAAGTTCTCCTTGCCTATTTCAGCAGAACCTTCTGGTTGGAGTATATAAATTTCTTCTTCAAATTCTCCATAAAGAAAAATAGTTTTCACATCTAGCTGCTCTAGATGTAGGTCAAACGTAGCACATATTACTAGAACCACTCTAATTGTTGTCAGTCGAACCACAAATGAAAATATCTTGTTGAAGCCAATACCTTCTTTATGAGTATTTCCCTTTACCATTAATCTCGCACGATACTGCTCCACTTGATCATTGCTATCACGCTTGTTCTTGTAGACCCATTTGTTGCCAATGGTCTTCCTTCCTTGTGGTAGCGAAACAAGATCCAATATTTTGTTTTCATGAAGAGCTTCAATCTCTTCTTGTATTATTGTCATCCACATGGATACATCTAGGCTTTTAGTAGTCTCATAGAAAGTTGTTGGCTCTACATCCTCTGTTAGAAGACAATATGCAATGTTGCTCTCAGTGACATAATCTGAGTGCTATGCCGGTGGTCTTCTCTCACAAGTTGACCGATGAATTTCAAAAGCCTCTTCTTCGATTAGTTCTTCTACTCTATGCTCTAGTACTATCTCAGAATAATCTGAATCTTCAACATTTTTTTCTATCTAAACTATAATAGTTTTTGGTCTGCTATCGTTTCCCTTCTCTTGTAGTTTGTTTTCTATAAATATTACATCTCTACTGATGGCAACCTTATAGGTAGTAAGATCCCATAGGTGATACCGTTTGACTCTATCAACATATCCCAAAAATATATAGTTTTTAGACTTTGAATTTAATTTTGTGATTTCTTAAGCATCATACATCATATACACAGGATTTACAAACGTATGTATGCGAGAATAATTAGCTAACTTATCAGTCCATATCTCCATCGGTATCTTCAAATCAATCGTTGTTGATAGAAATTGATTGATCACATAATAGGCAGTTTTGACTGCTTCTTGTCACGACCCTATCCTCAAACTAGATAATCATGCGACACTTAGTATGGTCTATTGCACTAAGTCAGCCTATCAGCACTCAAGCAAGGGACTTAGAGTAAACTTTGAGATAAAGTGGCAAAAGATAAGAGAGTTTGAGTGAATGAAAACTTTGTATTACTCTTAGAATACTTATAACTCTCACAAATGGGATTTATGTACAAATGAACCCAAAGAGTCTTTTATATAGGAAAAGTCTAAACCAACCAAGGGTTATGATCATGCCAAGTGGCATGATCTTGCAAAGGATCTAAAACCTTCACAAATAAAATAGTAATATCTACAAAGATGAAGAAATCTAGAACAAACATGGCCTATATCTTTCTAAGACGTTCACCCACCATCTTGACTCTTCTAAGTCATTCTAGGAGCTTCTAGGATTTAGTAGCACCATCTAGAGTCTTTTAGTATGGCAAAGATCTCTCTTGATTATTCTAAAAGTGTCACCACGTTTTAGGGTCTTCCTTTATCCTTTTGGGTGAGCAGTATATATAGAAGATCTTAGAGCCATGGACAACAATATTTAGACTTTGTGGAGCCAAATGAGCGGGGCGTAACATACTCACTCACTCAAGTTCGCGATGTCCTCATCACAGTATCAATTTTGAATCGCTTAATATGGTTTTTGAATTGCCATAAGGAATCCTCATGCTCCCAGCTAGTCTCGGCTTCAGGAAAATTCTTCCATTTCACTAGGTATTCTCAATAATTAGGTACACCACATCGACGGATCAAGCGATCAGCCAGAATATACTCCACCTCTTTATCAAAAGAGATTATCACCGTAATAGAAGCCATTTTGGGCTCACCCCTTGAAGGGTCTTCCTCATCTCTATGGTAAGGTTTTAGCATACTAACATGGAAGACAGGGAAAATATTTAACTTGCTAGGGAGTTAAAACTTATAGAAGACCTTACCCACACGTATGAGTATCAGAAATAGACCTTCGTACTTGTGTACCAACCCTTTATGCACTTTCCTCAAGGTTGTGAATTGTTGGGGCAATAACTTGACAAGGATTAAATCTCACTCTTGGTACTCAACGTACCTTCTCTTTTTGTCAACTCACTTTTTCATTCTTTTAGAAGCTTTGTTTAAGTAAGCCCTAGCCAACTATGCTTGCTCATGCTATGCCTTAGCAAACTTAAATATCGTAAGACTCTTTCCATCATAAGTTGTCACTAAGGCATGTGGAGTCATAAGTTGTTGACTCATGACTATCTCGAAGGGACTCTTACCCGTAGACTTGCCCATTTAGAGGTTAAAGGAGAATTTGGCTATATCAAATAATTTTGCTCAATCTTTTTAGTTGGCACTCATAAAGTGCCTCAAGTATAGTTCTAGCAAGGCATTTATCCATTCCATCTGGCCATCACTTTGGGGGTGAAAGTTAGTGGAAAAGTTTAAGTCTGATACCATCAACTTGAATAATTCTGTTCAAAACCTTCTAGAGAATCGGAGGTCATGATCACTTACGATATTTGACGGGACTCCCCAAAGCTTTACAATATGCTTCATAAAGAGCCACACGATCTCGTCAAGGGGATAATCAGGTGAAACAAGTATGAAAATAGCATACTTGTTGAAGTGATCAACCACTACTATAATGCCACCAAAGCCCTCCGACTTAGGCAGGCTAGTGATAAAATCTATAAAGACATTCTCCCACGACCTCTCAGGAATAGGGAGAGGTTCCAACAACCCACTCGATGATTGCTGTTCCACTTTATCTTATTGGCACATAAGATAAGTTCACACATAGGCCTCGACATTATCCCTCAATTAAGGCCAATAGTAGATAGCTTTGATAAGAGCAAGAGTGTATTTTTGACCTGGGTAACCAGTCCACAAGGAATCGTGGCATTCTTTCATAAGCTCTTTTCTTAAGTTTCCTCGCTTAGGCATATAGAGTCAGTTGCCTTTGGTAGAGATAAGTCCGTTGCTCAGGCAAAAGCGTCTCGTCTTTCCTTCCTTTACTAGGGGCAACAGGCTCTTTACAAGAATATTGTGCTCTCTCCCTTCCTTAATTTTCTCTATCAAGGTGCTATCGGACCTACTTAAGACGGCCAGCTCTACCTTTCTGCTTAGAGCATCTACCACAACATTGATATTCTCAGGCTTGTATTCAAGCCTATAGTCCAATTCTGCCAAGAAATCTTGCCACCGAGTTTGCTTGGAACCCAACTTTTTCTGAGTTTGAAAGTAGTTTGTAGCTATGTTATCAGTCATGATCGTAAAGTGCATGCCCAACAAGTAGTGCTGCCATACTCTTAGGAAATGGATTATGGCAGTCATCTCTTTTTCTTGCATTGTGCAGTATCTCTCAGTGTTATTGAGCTTACGGCTTTCATAAGTAATGTGATACCTTTCTTGCCTTAGTATTTTACCGATAGCAAAATCAGAGGCATCTATGTGAAGCTCATATGCCTTAGAGTGGTCAGGCAAACTGAGAATCGACTCTTCATTTATCGCGTGCTTCAAGTCTTCGAATGAGACTTTACACTCAAGTGTCCATTCCTAAGATTTGTTTTTCTTGAATAGGTTAGTAAGTGGCGCTACTCTTGTTGAGTAGGACTTAATGAACCATCTATAGTAGTTCACAAGTTCGAGGAAAGATTTCAACTCTGACACCTTAGTAGGAAGTTCCCACTCTTGGGATGGCTTGTATCTTAGTTTCATCCATCATAAGTTTCCTATCCTTTATCTTATGCCCTAGGAACATCACTTCTTCTTGGGCGAAGGAGCACTTCTCCTTCTTGATGTATAGTTGATTCTCCCTCAAAACCTCGAATTCCTTCCTCAAATGATCTAGGTACTCTTCCACAGCCTTGCTATAGATGACTATATCATCAAGGTAGACTACCATGATTCGATCGAGGTAGGGATAGAATAACTTATTCATGAGGGTGCAAAAGGTAGCAGGTACATTGGTGAGACCAAATGGCATGACTAAGAACTTGTAAGTACTATACCTTGTCACGCATGTAATCTTGGGCTCACTCCCTCTGTTATGCACAATTGGTAGTATCCTGAGCATAGATCAAGCTTTGAAAAGTATCTAGCGTTCTCAAGTTGATCGAATAAGTCAGCAATAAGTGGGATGGTTTATTTGTTTTTCAGCGTCACCTTATTAAGAGCCTAGTAATCAATGCACATCCTTAGTAAGCCATCTTTCTTCTTCTAAAACAACATCGAGGCACCGAAAAGGGCTTTGAAGGGTCTGATGAAACTTGCATCAAGCAACTTCTTTAGTTGTTTTCAGAGTTCCACTAATTCTAGAGAGGCCATTCAATAGAGACTCATCGCAGGTGGCCTCGCGCCTGGCTCAAGCTCGATTTCATGATCTACCTCCCTTCTAGGTGGAAGTTTCTTGGGTAGGGCATCAGGCATCACATCTTGAAATTCATCCAAGACAGATTGCACCTCCATAGGTAAGTCATCTTGAGGTTCCAACTCTTCATCATCATACTCTTTTAGGATGGCCAAGTAACTCTCCTTTTTTTTTCTCAAACTCTTTTTGAATTGAAGTGTAGAGAGTACTTTATTTTGCACTTTCGTGGACTACTCCATTGGTACCACACAAGCTTTTTCACCATCCACGATGCACATGGAGTTGGGAAAAGGAACGAGGAATGCCTACACTGTATCAAGGAACTCCAAACCAAGCACCACCGAAAAATCGTCCATTGGTACCACTGATAGGTCAAGTTGGCTAGCCTTTGCACCTAGGCTAGCCTTAAGACCATGAGCAACCCTATGAATAGAGCGTGCTACTGAGTTTATTACCTTGAGGGAGCTCCTCCAATGGACATCGACAAGCCCAACCGCCTAGCTTCCTTAATAGAGATGAAGTTGTGGGATGCACCCGTGTTAACCAAGGCTTTAGTGGCCTTGCCATTAATTGTTACATCCATAAAGAGCAGGCCATTAGCTTGTGACTTAGGGGTCGATTATAAGGCATTAAGAAGTTGTAAAGAACCAATACTACACCACTATCTTCCTTATCACCTCCTTCTTAGCTTGGCTCAAAGGTAATTAAGGCATTGAAAGCTGTCTGTTTAGGACACTCACATACCTAATGTGACCCATCACAAATGAAGCACTTGACTCTTGGCTTAGAGAAGTCACGATCATCCTTCTCTTTAGCCTTATCCTTGTGCTTGTAGGAGGAACTATCTTTATTCTATTTTTCTCTTTTTGTTTACTTTCCCCCACTCTTTGTTTTACCACCCTTCTTGTCTTTAGCCTTAGAAAAGTCCTTGTTAGTAGAGTAATTAATAAGGTTCTCGATTACAGCAATAGCATTGGCTAAGTCCTAGATACCACGACGCTTGAGCTCTAACTTAGCCCAATTCTGAAGACCATCAATGAATAAGAATAGGGCATCTTTATCTGAAGTGTTAGGAACTTCGAGTAAGAGTGTGATAACTTCTTTCACGTAGTCTCTAACAATGCCAGATTATTTGAGGTGGCGAAGACGGTCTCTTGCCTCCTCTTCGGCATTCTCGGGGAAGAATTACCTCTTAAGTTCTCTCTTGAAATTATCAAAGATGGCTATGGTGCACACCTCTTTTTGCATCTCCCTGTATCTCTACCTCCACCATAGCATGGGAGTATCAGTTAGATACAAAGCAATATTATAAATTTTACTAGCATCGTCCGTCACAGCAGCGGCCTCAAAGTATTGCTTAATTCCCTAGAAGAATTTCTCAACTTCTCGAGTATTTTGAGTACCATTGAAAGTTTTTGGTTTAGGCACCTTGACTTTTCTTGCCTCAATAGTTATTATGGTGGTCACCCTCGAAGCCACCACTCACTTGCATAAAGTAAGGTCACCACTCATCCCATCTACTATAAGTAAAATATTAATGAGTTCTCTTTGAAGGAGATCTCATACCTTGGCAATCATTAAATGAAGGGACTCGATTTCACACCTTAAGTCGACCTATATCCCACCAAGTGCATCTTTGATGCCGCTATGTATCTCTACATACTCGGTCTCCAAACTATCACAATGACCATCTAAATCATCTATTCGCTTGCCCAACGTGCCCAAGATGGACTTTAGTTGGGACACTCTAGCATCTAAGTTACTCATCACGTTCCTCGATTTACTGTGGATAACACCTTTCTTCCCTTCATCATGCCCATATTCAGAAGCGTCAACTTCAACGAGGTTAGGAGTTACAATTATGGTCTTCATATAGACAATGAAATCATTAAGATATAACAAGTAACCAAAGCTCTGATACTATGCTGTCACGAGAATCACGCCCGAGCATACTTGATCCCACCCTGTAGGGCACCCGGGTGATGAATCTGAGCTAGCCTGCTCACCCTCAATATGCATATAGGCAACATCGACTAGTTTTGCTCTACCTTGGGCTCATCAAAGGAACGGCTCTAGCTTCCAACTAGTTTGTATATGCGTGGCTAATTCCCACACGCACCTTTGGAGTCTTCCCGCCCAGTCAATTATGCCAACGCGCAGTTTATCCCATCTATCACTTTGTAGGGGATTATAAACCCTCCTCTACTTAAAAACATACACGTCTTCGTGTATGAAACCATCATGCCGAAATGCTCTACCCTGCTTACCCTTTCACTCAGTGCATACAATCATGTCGGGGACCCTACACCAATGCTGGCACTCAGCATAGATGCAGTCTCACCACTGCCTTACATTTCTTATGGCCTCAATATGGTTTGATTGCATCTTGGTGATCTCTATCCCATGGAACACGACAATGTCTCATTACATCCACGTTTGTCTCTATCCCATGGAACACGACAATTAATTATGCTAACGCGTAATTTGTCCCACCTATCACTTTGTAAGGGATTAAAAACTCTCCCTCACTCAAAAAAATGCACGTCTTTGTGCATGAAACCATCATGCCAAAATGTGCTACCCTACTTACCCTTTTACTCAGTGAACACAATCATGTCGGGGACCCTGCACCAGTGCTGGCACTCAGTGTAGATGCAGTCTCACCACTGCCTTATATTTCATTATGGCCTCAATGAGGTTTGATTTCATCTTGGTGATGTCTATCCCATGGAACATGATAATATCTCATTACATCCGTGTTTGTCTCTGTCCCATGGAACACGACAGTCAATTATGCCAACGTGCAATTTGTCCCACTTGTCACTTTGTAGGGGATTACAAACCCTTCTCCACTCAAAAATATTCATGTCTTCATGCATGAAACCATCATGCTGAAATGCTCTACCCTGTTTACCCTTTCACTCAGTGCACATAATCATGTCGTGGACCTTGCACCAATGCTGGCACTCAGTATAGACATAGTCTCACCGCTGTCTTAGATTTCATTATAGCCTCAATGAGGTTTGATTGCATCTTGGTGATCTCTATCCTATAGAACACGACAATATCTCATTATATTTGTCACTTAGGCTTTGATACTACGTTGTCATGACTCTAGCCTCAAATTAGATAATTATGCAGTACTTAGAATAGTCTGTCGCACTAAGTCAGCTTACCAACACTCAAGAAAAGGATTTAGAGTAAGCTTTGAGACAAAGTGATAAAGGATAAAACAGTTTGAGTGAATAAAAGCTTTGTATTACTCTTAGAATGCTTACAACTATTATAAATGGGACTTGTGTACAAATGAACCCAAGGGGTCCTTTATATAGGCAAAATCTAAACCAAGCAAGGGTTATGATTGTGCAAAGTGCCATGATCTTACAAAAGGTCTAGAACTTTCCCAAATAAAATAATAATATCTACAAAGATAAAGATATCTAGAACAAGCATGGCCTAGATCCTTCAAAGAGGTTCACTATCGCCTAGATTTTTCTAAGAGGTTCACCAACTATCTTAGCTCTTTAAAGTTATCCTAAGAGCTTCAACTTAGTAGTGCCATTTAGAGTCTTCTAGCATGACCAAGACCTCTCTTAATCATTCTAGAAGTGTCTCTCACATTCTAGGGCCTTCCTCTATCCTTTTTGGTGAGCAATATACATAGAAGATCTTAGATCCATGGACAACAATATTTAGATTATGGGGAGCCAAATGAGCGGGGCATAACATTCTGCCCAAAATGTCTTCGATAGACCTATAAATCTTAACATTGCTTTTGTTCTTTCCAAAAAGGTTCTGTTTATCTTCTCTGCCACTCTATATTATTGTGAGTGTCTATTGCTGTGAACTGCCTTTTTATACATTCTTATTAATAGAAGTTACCAAATTCATCACTTGTATACTCTTCTCTATTGTCTATCCTTAAACACTTGATCTTTTTTTTAGATTCAAACTCTATCTGTGCTTTAAATATTTTGAAGACTGAAAACACATCTGTCTTCCTCTTGATAGGATACACCCAACATCTCCTGGAGTGATCATCAATAAAAGATACAAAGTATCTAGCTCCTCTTAAGGACATCACTAGTGCTTGCAAAATATTAAAATGAACCAAGTCTAAAACCTTTTTACTTCTAGAGTTGGGTATGCTAAACTTTAATCTATATTGCTTACTTGTGACATAATGCCCACAAAAGGGTAAAGATACTTTTGTGAGATCAGAAAGTAACTTCTGTTTAGAAAGAATCTTCAAGCCTCATTCTGACATATGGTTGAGCTTACGATACCAATCGTCATTGATTCTTCTCTAGAATTCGTTGAAGCAACTGATGCCTTATTTCCGTTAGTGTATCTCCTTTAAGCATGTATAGATTTACAACGACCTTCTTCACTTTCATTACTACAAGCATGCCCTTCTTGATCTCATTCTCGACACGAGTTTTACAACAAAGGTTATCTAATTATCCTAATGATAATAGATTTTTCTTCAGGCCCTTCACATATCGCACTTCTTGAATAGTACAAATAATACCATCATACATCTTCATCTTGAAGGTACCAATCCTAGTGATCTCTAAGGCATGATCATTACCTATGAATATAGATCCTCTAGAGACAGGTTCATATATGTGAAACCACTCTCTGTGAGAAGTCATGTGTCATGTTGCTTTTGAATCTACTAACAAACATCAGTAAGCTATATTATGTTCCTAGAAACTGTTGTTGCTTTGTTAAACAGGATTTCTCCATTATCTGAAGTACTTGTAACATTCCTCTGAGTATTTGATGACCCAAGATCCTTCCCTCTAGAATCTTCATTCTTCTTGAGTTGCCAACACTTGCTTTTGACATGCCCATTTTTGCTACAGTGATAACACTATTCTTCTTACTTCTTGACTTTGATCTACCATGACTCTAACTCCCACAGGAGCCACATTCTATTGATCTCTCTCTTATTATCAAAGCCTCTACTTATTGTGAACTTACCAATCTATCTTTCTTGTTCTTACGCCAATTTTCTTCTTTCAGAACAATAGTTGTAAGATCATTGAAAACTAGAGTTGTAGCGTTGCTAGTCATATTAATGATGAGTTGATCACACAAATCAGGTAGACTCTGAAGTAAGATTTTTGCACATTCATTATTCTCTCTTTTATGCTCCGTTGCTATGAGCTGTGAAAATAGAGTCTCAAAAGGTGTTGATGTGGTCATTCATGATTGTTGATTCAGTTATCCAAAAGGTGTAAAGCCTTCTCTTCAAGAAATTTTGTTATGAAGTGACTTGGCTTGATACAATTTTGTCAGTATATCTCATATCTCTTTGCCTGACTTATTCTCTTCAATGCTTGATAAGGCTCCATCTGCTAGCGCCAGAAATAAGTTAGCGATAGTACTACCATCCATCTCCTCCTACTTTTTATCATCAATAATCTCAGCAGGCCTTTCTCTAATTGTTGCTAGGCAATTATCTTTTCTTAAGATTGCCTTTATCTTTATTTTCTACAGAGCTCCCATTGAACTTCTTAACATCGAATTTTGTCACCATTTTTGTTCACCATGATTTATTTAATTACCACCATTTCACTGTATGTGAATAGAACTGTACACGTAAACATTGTCGTATATGTGAGCAGTACTCTAACCAATAGCTCTAGTATCACTGTTAGGAGATCGACTTTGCAGAAGTGATAATATACAGCTAAAATATGAGTTGAGAAAATTTGAGTAAAATGAAAAAGATAAGGCATACAAAAGATTTAACGTGGTTCACCCAACTTAGGTTACGTCTACGGACAAAGCTATAAAAAATTTTACTATAAAAAAAATATTATATCTCACTTCTCTCTAAATACAAGGAGAGAACAAATGAATATTTCTCTCTCTTGAAATAGGAGAAAATACTCTCTAAATAATTTAGGAGAAAACAAGTGGGACACAAAGAGGAATTCCTAAGCTTAAATTCTCTCTTAGAAATAAAGAAGATTTAAAATAGGATACAAAACAAATGATGAAACTTTCCGTATTTATAGAACTTCAAAAATGGTGAGAACACTACCTTTTATTATTACTATTATAGCTGCCTTTTTCATTATTTTTATTGCGGCTAACCTTTTTACTATTCATATTGCGGCTAGTTGGTGAGCTATAATTATTGATTTGTTCAATACACAATTTATTTGCAAAAATGCTCATTTTCTTGTAATGAAAAACAAAACAAAAAAAAAAACGCAATATTGCACTCCTCTTTCTCGTGTCTCAACCTATCAATAAGAACTATGCCTCGTGATATATATATATATATATATATATATATATATATATACTCGCATATTTTTAAAAATAAAACTTACAATATACATTGTTATTTTTGATTCCAGTTGAAAATTTTCGACTATATCGAGTTCAAAATTAGAGACACTAATGTAGTCAAATATAGTCATGACTGCAATCGACGCATTTCAACTTGGGTCGAAAAACTAAATCCGGAAAAATTTGAACGTTATGTTCTTTGTTTTCTCCTCCCTCAAAACATTTTTTTTTAAACTAAATTTTCCGTCGAAATTGAATCTAAAGCACTAGCTATCAATATTAGAACCTCCGTACATTTAAACATCATGTTCTCTGTTTTCTCCTCCTCCAAACATTTTTCTTTAAACTAGAGTTTCTCTCGAAATTGAATCTAAAGCACTAGCTATCAATTTTAGAACCTCCATTTTCACCTTTTTTATTAGTCCTGAAAAAGCCATGGCCAAATAAAATGTCAAAATTCTTTAAAATAAGAAGATGACGAAGAAGAGGGCTTGTTAGTCAGAGACGCGGAAATGGAGCGAAAGGAAGAGGATGCATGTCGAACGAGGCACAATGGAGAGTGACGTTGAGGAATAATAAGACTTGTAGGGTTTTGTTGGTTTTTCTTTTTTCAGGATATTTGTATTTTAGTTTAAGGACTGTTAAGTGATTTTATATAGGTGATGTGGCACTGAGACTATTTTTGATAGATTTATTGATAAATGTCTAGTTATCACCAAAGTTAGTAATTAGTTGTCCCATACCCTTATACTTAAATTCCCCTTGTTTAATTTCCATGCAAAGAAGATAACTTTAATAAACTTCAAAAACAAAACTTTAATAAACTTCAAAAAAAAAAAAAAGAAGATAACTTTAATAACTTAACCTGTCTTCTGGATTAAAAAATAGAAAAAAGAAAAAGGTATAATGTTTTTGATGCTAAAGTCAATATAAGGACATATATGATGGTGACCTGTTCCATTCATTATTTAAAACAAAGCCCACAAATTTAGAAAGGGAAAAAAAATTAAGAATAAGAAAGGATGCAAAGTTAGATAAGAAAAGAATGCTGTTATGATGTCTACCTCAGCTTGGGAAAAAAAACAATGGCATCAGAAAAAGGTTAGGAAACATATGTTTGACCTCTCTCAAATTCAATTGCATAGAAATTGCTAAGCTTACTATATTATTTGGGGTTCCCCAGAAATTGACTACTTTATCCACCCAAAGTATAAAATTATAGGTGGTGCAATAAGCACTTGGGCACTCAAACTAGATTTTTATGCTTGCATAGTTGCATATTTTCAGGCTTCTTTTACTTGCATATTTTCAGTCTTTCTGGGAGGGGTGTTGTTGAAAAGGGGACCAATGCTATTTTAAAGAGGAGGCCAGAGGCTTAAAA
>JXTB01000105.1:1025492-1051750 GCA_002914805.1 Parasponia andersonii | reverse complement strand
ATTTTCAATTTTGATGTCAGGATTGGGCACATTTACTTGAGATGTGAGTTGACATGCCCATACTTGAGAAAACATTTACTCAACTCATTTACTCTCTCAAAACTGCCGAGCTAGAAGGAGCAGAACCCCTTTAACGGAACGACTTATGATTATCCATATTACAGGTATGCACTCAACTTTCATTGATGTCATGAATGATGAGTCCCGATAGACTTCGCTTCTTTTCGTCATCCACATTCTAGAACTACATATTATTATCCTTTCACCCACGTATAGAGGTGCTGCAACTATTATTTTTCAAGTTTTGAGTTAAGGGGAAAGCTTTATTTTATTTTTCCGGAAAATATAATATTGGTAAGGAAACACCTCATAATTAAATAGTGTGCATTGCAATCCAAGCAAAAATAAATAACCATCTCAAAAAAAAAAAAAAAACTAAAAGCTAGAAATGATCCTCAAGACTTCAACGTCAAAAATCCAAAAACAATAAAAAGTAAGAGAAGCAAGAAAGATATAACTTTCAAAAAATAAAAAACTTAGAAGAATATGAAAATTGTAGATACAGCGCTTTACCTGTGGTAGAATAGAAAAGAAACTGAAATGTAATTTAATATTTGAATACAATGAAAAGAAAATTAGTTCCTTTACAGCTTTACTTGGTTGGAAGTTGGAACCTGGTAACTGTCCCCCAATTAAGATTATTATGTTGATTAGTTAACTAATCCAGACTGCTTAATCCTCTTTCGAGCAGCAGGCACACCTTTTCGATGCACTATCTAGTTTGCTTTCCCGAACATTAATTTAGTGCCAAATTTACCATTCATTGTAAATATTAGCGGAGTTAACACAAAAGCTTAAGGCAAAAATATTCAATATGTTTTTTGCTCTGGAAAATCTTCAATATGTTGCTTAAGAAAATCTCCGCCACCCTTTTTTTCCTCACGTGTGAAAACATAAAATTGATGCTTAGAGGTGAATGAATATTTGTGGAATATTTCCAAGTCTCCAAAATACTGAAAAACAATACAATGGAATCGAAAGTCAAAAAGAACATAAGAGATACCTAAAACATATAAGACATTAATTCCTATGATATATTTAACATACTAATTATTGTTTCAACTCATGCAATAGTTCATAGAGAATATGACAAACATAACAGAACGCAGAAGAATATACTATAGCCCTCCGAAAAGATCAAGACTCTACACGGTCATGGTAATACGATCCCGACCCCATACTGACTGACTGTTCCTCACTTGTTCCCCCTGAAATACATGTAAATTTTCTGCATATACCAACAAAAGAAGAAATAATCAGATATCTAATAAACAAACAGTATTATATGTAACAAGATACCAAACTACAAGAATCATGATAACAAAATGCTTTTTTCAGGAACAGCGGGAATTAAGTCATAAACGAGAGAGAGAGAGAGAGAGAGAGAGAGAGAGAGCTTGCCTGGAGAACCCACAAGCTTAGAAGTGCTTCTAAGCAGAATAAACCAAACCCAACTAAGTAGAAAATCTGCAGGGGAGGTGGAAAAAAATTAGTCAAGTAAAACTGCCTTGAAAGACCAGACAAATACAATCAACAATACCAATATCCCTAATACAGTACAAAGAAATGTTAGCCCAGCAAAGATATTGTATATCGTGTAAATTCTGAATGGCAATTTGGTAAGATTTTGTACATTTACCACAGCAATAAAAAACACAAATTTTAGAATTTTTTTTTTTGAGCAGATAAATTTATGGTATCAAATGCAAAATCGTACCACAACATAATCTCTCGTGGATACAAAAACAGCAAAAGAAAACAGAACTCAAACGTGATCAACATGATCAAATTTGATCAATCTCAAAATAGAACTTTATGAAACACAGACACATGCACGCAACAAGATACAATACATATTCACAGCACGCAACGAGATACAATACATATTCACACTTTATCAACAAATATATACACAAACACTTGCACCTATTCACCTATTTATAAGCAATAACCAAATTTAATCAAGGACACCAAACAAATTCTTAATTAGGTACTAAATGCTAAGGACCAGCCAAGGCTCATGCAGATCTCCCATCTATCTTTATTACTCAGCACAGCATTTATAAGTGACACATCAATTAACAAATACACAAATCTATTATAAAATTTCACCATAAACTAATAAAGGAAGTTGCAGACATGAACATAAACTTACCCCCACCAAGACATGGTCAGAGAAGACATCAATTGCTGCGAGTATGCCACTGCGTTAATTGAAACAGATGAATAAATAAAAAAACACATAAGCATAAGTTACTATAGCATCACCACACTAGCAGGCAATGAAACAATAGTTTTACAAGGCAAAAACTCCCAAATGTAATTTTTTTTTTCTTTTTTTACATTCTAGTAATCACCCAAACTCATTTTGCGAAATCCAGTGTGACACTTGGTGGCAGGAAATTCAAGTATACTGTAAGCTAGTCCCATGAAAAACCAAAACCCATACCTCAAGACAGGTAGGTAACCATAAGCCTAACCACTTCACCTATCCCTCATTTTCTTTGTTCCACACTTCATTAAGGCACGTGAGAAAAGCAAATACTTACGTCAATGACTTTCCGTGAAAAACAATTGGAGGAGCAATTGCAGCGAAGATACAAAATCCAATGTGGATCTGCATCATCTCAATCGATTAATAGACAGAAGAGAGAGAAAACAAATCACAAGGATGCATTAAGAGGTCAATGAAGGATACCAAGTAGAACATGAAAAACCAACCAAATTTGAAAGCACTATCTGTCCTGCAACACCGAGAGGAAAGACACGCCTCTTAATAATCCATTTCCAGCACAAAATAGAAAATTTCAAAAGTAAAATTTATAGTAATAGGACGTCAATTGTTATTATTATATAGCAAAACTGATAGATACAAGGAGTTAATGATAAAAGACACATGAAACGACTAAAACCTTATATTCTTCTCTGTTGAATTAAAACTGGGAAATATGGTCGTTTTTATCATGGCATCATATCAAAAACCCCTTGAAAAAGGGCTACTTCAGACAATCAATCACAATTCAACCTAAACTTGTTGACAGCTGGTTTAAAATTGCAGGTAGAAAATGTCATCAATTCTACATTAAATCACCTGCCCACCTAATGTTTGTTTAACATACTAGACAGACAGGAAAACATTATATACATGCTATAGATGGCCAAAACAAGCATGGCAGAAGGGGAAGCAAAATATCTTAGTCAGAAAGTACATTTCTTTGTTACAAACAAAAGACATCTTAAAGCATGGATTCCTAGAAAGAAACGTCTAAGGAAGCACAAGACTTTATTCATAAACGAATATTCATAACATATTACTTAATTGTTTACAAGCATTTTAAAGATAGAAAAGAGGTTATATATAAAATTCTCAATATAGAAAAGCTTCGTCCAAAGTCCATAGTACTCATCTTAGACTCTCATCTAATCTCTCTTATTGCCTTTCAGTTACATATTTATCCATCCTAACAACGAATCCAGTCCATCTCAGTTGACACAGATAAGATAAACGCATATCATAGCCTGGCAAGCTTGTAAACCATATAGAACAAAAACATTTTAATCACTAACCTCATGGCACGATACAATGGCCTATACCACAGTACATATGAAAGAGGGCATCCGAGAAGAGCATAGATAGTTGCAAGGAAAAATATTTTAACACCTGAAGATTGTGAAACTCATTAGAAGTTCTGAACCGCATCATATAACCCATAAGCTGAAACTTTTCATCATTAGCGGTCATCTTTGGAAAGAAAATGCTTACCTCCACCTCTAATCCAACATATAATCACCGCAAGTATGTTGAAAACAAGGCAAAGGACAATGCCTGCACAAACAGCACAACAAGAATGTAGGAAAATTGTTAAAATATATTTAACAAATGAGTTTTTAAAAACTTTGAATTTTCCATTAATCCAACTTGGAAAAATGGTCCTCTATTAGGTTTCTGAAAAGCAAAATAAATAAGGGAGAAATTTTTGTAATACATTATGATCAAAAGTGTCTAAAATTCTTCTTTAAAAAATAAATGAAAATCAACTAGAGAAGCGAAAGACAAACTAAACCTTAGTAGAGAAACAAGGCAGAGAAAATTTCACAAAAAACAGGAGTTCAATTGTACATACTTGTAGGCCTTCGCAAGTTAATAACTAGATTCAGTTCAATAAAGGTCCATACTTCTGATCACATAAACTTCTAGGATAACAAAGATCAACAACTTGAGTTACAATCTAATCCCTTGATAATCGTGACAACAAATCACAACCAAGAGGTATAGAAAGCATTTTAGAATGAATTCAGTATAACAACCAAGAAAAGGGCTGACAACTTTATAGTATACACAATACAAATTTTGGAAACAAGATACAGTTGAATATGCAAAATGCGCACAAAGGTTAAGTGTCTAGTCCAAACAAAAGACTTGCTCTCTAAAAAATTTATGCAACATAAATTCAAATCTACTGTCTAGGAAGTGATCGGCACTCTCTAATCTCTCACACGAGAGAGAGAGAGAGAGACCAGCAGATGGCAAAACAAAATGGAGAACACCTAAAACTAGCAATCATTACTTGCAGAACAATTGCATAATAAAATTAGCAACATTGCAAACTGTACATTGAACGAGAGGTCATAAAAGTAAAGCACATAATGGTGGATAACAGCAATTAAACCACCCATACCTAGCCAACTTGCAAAAGCCAAATACTGTAGTCTTTGAGCATGAGCTGGTATTTCATTGGCAATATCATGATGGATAATTGGAAAAAATGGAGGCCAATTTTTATCATCAACCGCAACACCAGCTGGCATAAATTGTAGAAATTAAAATTAGTTACCCTCTAAGCAGAACAATCATAATGAATGAAGAGACCCAGTTCGTAACGACCAGATTTGCGGTTGACGATGCTTACCTTTAGAGATAGCATCTTCTCTCCGTTTAATATCCTGTAGACGATGGTGGAAAGACAAATAATATATTAGCAACAGAGTGCATAATTTCATTGCATTTAAGGAAACAATTAAAGCTATAGACAAGTTAAATTATTAAATACATAACTGATCCTATTCAAGAAGAAACTTAAGAATTAAAATTAAAAATAAAGTGACCTGCAACAAAAAGAATAAGAATACAAAAACTAGTGGTCAAAAATATAGAAACTAACATTTTCCCTCCTTTTGAGATCTGCTTCCCAAGATGCAAGTTCTTTCGCTTTTTGCTTAGAATCCTATAAACATATGAATCAATTAAATACTGAGCTTTCCCAGTGGTATGTAAGAGCTGAATGTATGACTTAACAACTTCATTACGTTCATTGTGTCCAACGGTATATCAACCGTTGCATCATGTTTCTGCCCAAAGCCAAGAGGTGCAGATGCCGCTGGAGGAACACGGGCCTTCGATCCAGGAGCAGGAACACCATTCTGAAAAGGTCCATAATATAGAGCATGAGGGAAGATATTGACAAAATAGTGAGAATTGTCACACTGATTTTTCGAGTCCAAGACATGAAGAAACTAAAAATTAATCAAGTACATCACTTTGAATAGCCTGTCTTCTTGTGTTAACAATAACAAAACATTAAATAATTGCGCTGTTCCACAAGAAAAAAACTTAATATTCCTCTTCGAAAGAACTATTCCATGTGGACTCATACAGATGACTTTAAGGTATTCATCAAAGTCAGCCTCCAGAACATACAACTAAACCATCTGAGAAATTGAGAATTATATGTTTCATTTCATCCAGTCTCATTATGACCTAATTGTAAACCAGCAAGGTTAACTGAAAAACACACACACACACACAGACAATTGGGCATTTGATAATGGAGAAAGTCATTTTGATTAGAAATGAAAAGTTCCACATAAAAAAGGAGTGAAAAGTAATTTCAGCACTGATTATAATTTGACACAAAATAGACGACGAAAGCATTTTTTTTTTTAATATATTTTAGTGCCCAAAAGATGACATCCATTTATGTAACATACAAACTGCTATAAACACACATTAGTATAATTTTACGTACATTTTTCATATGATACACGCGCATTGAATCCGCAACAGAGTTTTATTAGCAAATTGGAAACAAGGTTAGGGGACTCGGAATAATCGCATCAGATAATTTAAGATTCTCATAACTCGGTGAAAATCTGAGCATTTGAGAATGTTCTAACTTGCATAGTCCCATGACAATGCGTATTAAAACATCAATGAAAGAACCAACCAAATTTTTTTTTTGTTGACTTATGAATTGCAATATTAAGCAAAACTTGCTTCTTCTTCTTCTTCTTCTTCTTCTTCTTCTTCTTTGCTCGTTTTCGAATAAATGGTCTTAGGATGCGTTTTCCTAATGAGCATTATCTTTTTTTTAAAAAAAAAAAAATTGATGACGTACATAAAGCTCAAAATTACGGTTATTAAGATCCAAAGTTTGCACTCTCTCTTGAGAAAACCAATTAATTACAATTTTCCACAATACAACACAATTTCATTCAATTTTTTCTTCGAAGCTCCACTGTTCGAAAAAATTTCTTCGGCTCCGAACAACGACTTCAAAAACAAGGACTACTAGATCCAGATCACAAATTACTCTTTCAACCTCGAACAATTTCAAAACCTAAACCCCTCAAACCACACTCCCCGAATTTAGCCATATAAAGCGAAAGTACATATAAAACCCTGAAAAATGGAGTACAGATCTGATATATAAAAGGCTATAAATTTGAGAGAAGTCGAGTAAGAAATTACCGAAAAGGGATTGACCTCCACTTCTTCTTCGTCAAAGGGGTTTGGATCGTGGTGCCGATTCATGGCGTCTCCGATTCCGAAGCTTTCGTTTTCAAAATTAGAGAGAGAGAGAGAGAGAGAGAGAGGAGAGGAGAGGAGAGAGAGGGTGTGTGTGCTCGAGTGACTGTGTTAAAACCTTTCTACCTGGCATTTGCTTGCCACCAACGCGGGATCTCGATTTAGAATACCTTTTCCCCACCGATTTCAATTTCTCTGTACTTTCACCCCTGGGGTGGGAGATATCTACGATTTATGCCATTGCGTGCGCTGCAGTGTTTCATCTCGGAGTTGGATTCGAGTGCGTGCGTACGTAAAACCTCATGACACCACTGACCACTGACTGAATGTCGCGTTAGTTTGAGATCTTTGTCGATCCACGTGGCAAACTTTTATGCTTTTCCTGACTTGAGCTCAATGGTTGCGTTAGCATCTGATGAACTCTCGTTCAAGTTTTGGTACATTGTTTGTCAAATTACTAATTATTATTTCTGTTGACACTGACACACAAAGAGTAATTATCTTTCTTCCGACTATAACCCTCGACTGACTCTGGTTGGTTCTCGGTTGGGGAACGTCCAAGGGATACTTAGGGGTAAAAGAGACTTCATGTGTTTTCGAAGTGGGCCCTCGCGAATGGACGCAATAGTAATGCGAAGTGAGATCTCGACTTTTAACTCCCCGAATTAGGCATTTATCCATGGCTTAATCATCCATACTGCACAAGTTATTTCATCGACCTGTTTTTGTGACATTTTTTTCTTTTTTTTTTTTTTTAAGAAGGTAGAGTTTAATTAATAATCTCTACCTATTATAAATAGGAAAAAAAATTCATACACTTTAGAAGTAGAATTTCTGACTTTAGATTAAATTCATAAGCTAATCCCAGTAAACTTTTATTTACTGACCTTAGATTAAAAGAATTACAATGTTATAAATAATGAGATAACTAACGACATTAATAGATTAAAAAAAATGACATATGTTAATCAATAAACCTAATATCTAATAAAGAATTTGGCAAAATAACTATTATTATCTCCTCTTAGTAAATTAGTCCCTAACTTTGTTTGGGTATTATCCTCAAATGATGAGAAAAAACTTCTAATTTATGTTGTTTCCAAAATTCAATGCAGCCATCAATTCTATCTTAGGTGTGTAAAAATTCGATTTGGATTCCGTCTAGGCATCATTCATGGAGAAAATTTTGGATTTCAAGTCTTAAAGTGCCTATAGCATTACTCGTTCGTCTAATTTCAAATTGTGCAAAATTTGGTTTCATTAACTTAAGATTTGTATGTAATTACTTTTGATTATTCATAAATGTTGGTCAAAGAATGTGTTATTTCAGGGTATTACTTGATTTTTACGATCAATCCCTAAGAATACATTAGACCTAATAAATTACATGATAAACGTAATTTTAACAATCCCAAAAGGAGAAAAAAAAAATAACCGTTATGACTCAGCAAACTTAGAATCAAGTGTCAAAATTTCATGAGGAAAAGGAGTCCACCTCAAGCCAACTCAATCAATCAAGTTTGGTGCCACATCATCATAGAGAGAAGAGTAATATTATAGAGTATTTCTTTTAAGAAAACCTAAATATTTTAATGTATTAAAAATTTTGTTGACTTTAAATTATATATATCCCCCTTCAAAAAATAGACAAAATATATCATAGTCCTACAAAATACAAAAAATGTACTTCTAGCCACCACTAAACAAAAATCTTATCTTTTTTCTTGATTATAAATACATACATTTCTTGAGATCAGTGTAGGACCTATACTATTTTATAATTACTCAATAGTAAACTTATAAATCATGTGGCACCAATGGTACTGCCTAACATGAGAATTATTTGAAGTTTACTTTTGATAAAGTCTCAGCACCAACTTGGAAGCAAAAGAACAAATGTCACATTGACCAATTAAGTTATATGTATCACGTGCCAACAATGGATTTAACAAATATTGACATTTATCAAGCCTCTTTGCAGCTACCTATCCATATATGCTACTATGAGATGTGAACTGAATAGAGATTCCTATCTTTATGTTGACAGAGATTTTGTAATAATCCAATTTTGAGAGCAAATTTAACTAAATTACATGCAAGAGTACGACAATAAAGCAAAAAGACACTAAATTTATAATAGTTCAATCCAAAAAAAGATAATTTATGTCTATTGTAATTTATTACAAAGAGAATTACAAAATAAGAGAGTTATAATATCAATTCAGCACATTAATATCTTTGTAAACTTTTGGAGCTGAGTGACTGAGGACTCCTATTTATAAAAGACGAGTTCTAGTTGATTATTGTTGCATGCACCACTTCAGGTATTATGGTTATTTCTAAAATAATAAAATAACTATTGTTGGAGCGGTTTTCACCAACTGTCCACGTATTTCTGAACTGCCGGTGTTGTATTCTCCAACTGTCCACGTGTCTTTGCTATCCCAAAGAACTTTTGACTTCAGGCAAGATCGGAGAGGTAGGGGTGGCCACCTGTAAAGACTCTCTGATGCTTAAATCAAATATTTACCCCTGAGATTGAGTAGCAAAGATTCAATTTTTTTTCTGTATGAATATGTTTTTTCTCTTGCTTATGAACTTTTAAATGTTTCTTTTTGTATGCGTACATGCCTCTATTTTGGGGACACATGGCTCATATATATATAGTCCTGAAATTGTGAACCTCCTGGTTCTCAATCTCTGGACCGAGTACCTTTTTCATCAAGACTTTCTCCAGAGGTCACGGGCCGAGATTACCGTGATCCCCCTTTGCACCGCTGTAGCCTAGTTTCCGCCGTCCCCTATGGCTCGAGTCTGTCAGGGGGAGATTTAGACAAATCGTCGTTCTGTCAGGGCGGCTTACCCCCTGTGCACACCTACTCAAGGTCGCATTAAATGCTCTGTCTGGGTCTGGAGCTGTGAGTTGCTTTCCATTGTACTCTGGTGGAAGATCCTTGGGGCTTCCGACCCCCAGTTGTCGAGGTAAGAATCGGACTGGGCCGAGTCCACCCAGGGTCTGGGATGGGCTCAGCCCTAACCTCGGACAGCCTAATGGCCGATGTGATACCACGTGCGACTCGCGTGGCCTTTAGCTAGTCACTCTCGACACATGTCAGACGGTGGACCCTGTTTGTGACATGTTCTGCCACTTAATCGTCCACGTGGTGTATGATTTGGGAACGGGTCCCACAACTATAAATATTATTTAATTACCTAAATTTGAATGGATTATCTCTAAATAAATAATGATTATCCAAATCTTTGTTAAATTATCCACCTTCTATAATAATTAGTCATGGTTGCACACTTTTCTTTGGAATTTCAGCGTGTTGGTTATGCTCATCCTCACTAGTTTCTTTATTCAAGTGCAAATGGTAATGAGCTTGCTAGTTTTCTTCCTTGCGAGCAATGAGGTCGCTATTTGTCCTTCAACTGAAGTGTTCTCACAAAACTGATGACCAATTTGCAAGCGCTGGGAGTGGGTTCGTTGCTTTGGTTCGTGATCACCTCACTTGCTATTATTGCCGACAAGTAGATTTCCTCAGATTAAATATTTGCGCGCACACACTCTTTTACGATGAATAATTTTTGTATACAACACTCTTGAATCGATTAAAGCCAATAGCTAAATTTATTAGCTAGATTACTTTTGTTTTACTTACAAATTAAAAAGTGTTGACGGAGGTTTTATCAATAATGAATTTAAGAAATTGCAAGATGTGGCTTGTGTGTGAAAAGAGTTGATCAATCAAAGCAAGTAAAAGAGACAGGAATTTTATAGTGGTTCGGCTCCAAAAAAGATAAGCCTACGTCCACTGTTGTTCACTATTTTTTGGAGGATTACAAGAGTTTCGTTTACAGGAAGTAAAAATAATAAATCCCTAAAGTTCTCCACAAAAGCTGAAGATCCCTCACAATAGCATTGAACTCCCTTTATATAGGTGAGAGTGGCTCAATATTTCCCAGTTGAGAAAATGGGTAAGTGTATAATCAGAAAATACAATTTAAGTAATAATATAACTGGGTAATAACTTAAATGAGATGACTGGTCAATCTTGAAAGAGAGACTTTTATTTCCCTTTCTTTGTAGATTACCCGTTTGATGAAGTTTGGTCTAGTTTCTTTTTCATTCTGATCGCACTTTATTCGGAGGAAAGTCGCATTTGACTTACTCGGAAGAGGTCGGACTTAACTTACTCGTGCAACCTGACACGTTCTCTTAGTCGCTAACTTTCTCTTTCTGGCATTAGCCAACATATAGGTTTTTAGACCGCACAACAATTGCCCCCCCAGCTCCATTAGTTCTTCAGGACAAAATGGAGTTTCCTTCTATTATAAGTGCGAGCTTATAAATGCGACGTCATGACATTATCTTGAGATCTTCGAAGAGTCGTCAATTCTCAAATCACATCTTTTCAGAACCACGCGTACCTTCTCCTGACAGATGAAACCACGTGTCACCTTTTTTCAGCAAAACTCGAGGAGATTTTTCCATTTTTTGAGCAGACACAATGATGACGCCAGCTGTTGTCTTAAATCGAGTCGTTTCAAATTTTGAAAAGATACCGATTTAATTTCGAAAAATCAACTCCCGCGTAAACTTCGGCCTTTGGATCTGAAAATTAAATACATTGATCTACGGCTGTGATTTGATGACGCTCGACATATATATATATATATATCGAAAAATTTTATCCGCCTCTTCTTTAAAACTCGAACCCTATCGCCCTATTTCTCTTCTGAAATCTGAAGCACTCATAAGGAAAATCCCCTCAGCGTCCTCTTCTGTTTCATAGCTTGCACAAATCCGTCATCTTCTCTGACCAAGTTATCACTGTAATCCTTCAGACGATATCTCGATCCTTCAATCTTCGAAGAAAGGTTAGTATATTTCCTCTCTCTTATTATTCTTCAATTTTTCATAAAAATCCCAGTTTTTATTTCTAGAAATAGGGACAAATCGTAAAGCTTAAATACCCTAAACAAGAACTCATCTCACACTCGGATGGAATGAAAAATAGTAATTTTTCAGACCCGCTCCGTTAATTTAAAATAGAACATTTTTTTTAATGATCAATAAATCCTATTAAGAATTTTAGGATTTGAATCCTTATTTTTTGAAAACCATAATCAGCCAAGTGACTAATTATCGAAGAACTGGTCGAACACTTTTTATGAATCTGTAGATCGATTAGAAAAAATCCGATGAGCAACTTGATGATGCAATCCTAGGATGACCCCCAAAATTTCTCACATATAGCGAAGATCCATGGTACTCGTATAGGACTAAACCCATCCATATTTCTTTTCAGATGTCTAGTAGTGAGGATTTTAGGGAAGGGAATGCATTCTCAGAAGAATTTTCCAATACCAGCGTTAGCTCTATAAATCTTGATGACTACCTTGAGCCAGAACCTAAAGTAGAGATAACTGGGGTCAGGCAAAATAGTCCTCGCATAGGCGACCTTCCTCCAGACCAATGGCCTTAGCATATCAAGGATGCCTCTACATTCACAACGGGTTACTAATATATGGAGGGGGATTGGTCATGTACCAATATAAGGATAAGCTGTACAACGAACAGGCTCAGCAAGATCGTGTGCAACTACAAGATCGCCATCCCTCTTCACCTTCCCATGGAGTTCAATCGACCACATACATCACCTCGCAGAATAACCTCATTCTCTAAAGCAGTTCTCAAATGCGGTGTCCACCTCCCACTTCATCCATACATAAAATTAATCGTCAATTACTATGAAGTTGTCCCTTTTTAACTAACTCCAAACACATATAGATATATGGTAGGTCTGTACATACTATACTATAAATTAGGTTTAGAAACCCCCATCCTGAAGAGTTCGCTTGGTTCTACTAAGTGAAATCAAATCCGTCAGACTTTGGTTTCTTCTATGCGAGCAAATGGTCGAACCAAGCCATAAAAACTATCTACGGGGTCTGCAACACATGAAAAAATGGAAAAGTCCATTTTTTCACTTTGACTGTGCGGATAATGGCTTCTTTTAGAACCCTGTTAGGTAACTTTCAGCTTATTACCTTCTCTACATAAATATATTATTCTGATCGCATTTGTATGTCATTACAGATAATAAGGAACGACTAGGTCTCTCCAAAGAGCAGCTCGCAAGAGTGTATAAAATAAACAACCTTCTAATCGAAGAATTTGATTGGAAGAAGCTTGGGACGTCCAAGAACTTAGTTGCTTGCGGACTACTTCCAAGAGGAGCCGCCTTTCCAGATTCTACACATCGTCCAACCAAATCCTCGAGCTCGAAGAAAAAACCAAGGAAACAAAATGATAAGAGTGCCTCGTCTTCCAAACCAAGGAAACGAAAAACACCTGCCACTCCTACAACCTCGGAACCATCATCTCCAGAAGCCGCATCGCCACCGATTTCTCAGCAACAAGAAGGTAGTTATTTTTCTCTTCTTTTTGTCGCATCGTACACCTTGTATGCTAACTAACCATCTGTACAGATATGGCAATCGGCAGCAGACTGTAAGCACCGCCTTCAACTCTGGAGTCGATGGCAAAGTCCAAACACCAAACGGCACACCACTTTCGTTGAAAGGGAAAAAAAAGGTCGACACTTCAAAGAAACGAAAGGTCGCCTTTGAAGACATCGCAACAAGCTCGCCTCCTCCTCAGCCTCCACTAATTGCGAGCCAATCTGAGCCACCCAAGGAGATGGCCACTTCTGATGAAGGACCAAGCCAGGTAGATAAAGACAAGGAGATTTTCGCACTCCTTCACCAACTACCAGAAAAGCTAGTATGAGTGCGACCTTCATCAACCGTTTTACCTCTGAGGATGGCTAGGAGAGGATGAAGCGATGACCAGCTAAGATCGCCTTCAGCTCTGCAATGAAGATGTTGGCGAATGTAAGTATCCTCTATCTTTACTCTTCAACGTACTTTTCTGGTATTGATGTGTTATATTTTCAGACTACTGCAACTGCTGTCCTGATGCATGATTTAATCCTTGAATGTTTGAAAAAAGCTGAAAAAGTCGAAGAAATAACCCAAGCATTCGAGGACTCGAAGAAAGCTCGCGAGGAAGAGAGAAAAGCCTTTGAATTAGAGAGGCAGCAGTTGTTCGAAGGTCTGACAAAGGAAAAGCTTGAAAAGGAGAAGCTCGAGGAGAAAATCAAAGAACTTGAGAAGATCATCTCTGAGCATCCGGATCGCATGAAAGAGGTGACAATAGAGGCGACTCACAAGGCTTTAGAAGAGTTCAAGGCTACTGAAGGCAAGGAGCTCAAAGAAAAAGTCAGTGACATCGCCTCATCGACCATAATATATAATATCTTCTGCGAGCATCCGGACTTCGACTTTTCCATCCTTGGTAAAGATGTGGTTGAGTTTATCCAGAGTTGGAGGAAAGTGTAGGCTGCCAAAACTGGAGACGGTGGAGCGAGCACATCTGCATAATTTTTTTTTAATTTCAGAACAATGCGGGCTTGGTCCCCTTTTTGTTTGTAATACTTTGCTTGTATACAGGTGCAAGCTTTTATCAATGGTTTATTTCTGCAAAATAATTAAAACACTGCATTGTAATATAAAGATACATAATTTAACCAAGTAGTCAATCACTAGGTGACTGGTCGGTATGCTATTGCGATTTGAATCCAACTAACTTAAAACGGATTTTAAGTGTTAAGATAGGTTAGGTCGCTTAAGAAAATAATAAGTATGAGTGATGCGAACTCAATATTTTTTTTCAAAAGTTCCATGGCAAAATGTAATATAGCAATATATCACATCGAACAATGAACGTTTTGCTTAGTTACTTTGTTGTTTGAGGAGGAAAATTACGTAATATGACATGCTATGGTGTGAAGCAAGGAGAAAAATCTAAGATTTTCTTGAAGTTTTAGAAATTCAGCAGCGATCTCTAAAATTCCAACCTCTAAATGAACGTTTGCATAGTCCTTTAGGAAGCAAGTAGGAGATAATATTCTGATCCCACTGCCCCCCGAGTTTTATGGTGTTTGAAGACTGCCATAAAACTATAAAAGGTGAACCAAATCGAATGATCAATGAGGAGACATCCGTATTGATGATGACGAATGACGAATAACGAATGACGAATAATGAATGACGACCAACGAATGACGACCAACGAATGATGAATATAAGTAGTTATCTTTATCGACGAATGACGAATACAAGAAGATATACATGAAAATTTATTGATAATAGTGACGAAATTGTTCTGTATTCCAAGCATGCTCGATCTTTTGTCCACCAGTATGAGCTAACCTATATGTCCCAGGTCGAATAACGGTATCAATAACATATGGTCCTTTCCAAGAGGGTCCAAATACACCAGTACCATGCTCTTTATTATTAAGTAGAACCTGTCGAAGAACAAGATCATCAACTTCAAACCCTCGGTTTCTAACTTTAGAGTTATAATATCGAGTCGTGCACTGTTAATATGATGCAATCCGAAGCTGAAACTGCTCGCGCCTTTCTTCTAAAAGATCGAGCTCAATCCTCATCAGCGCGTTATTCTGATCTTGCTCATAGGTAGATCATCGTAGAGAGCTCGCACTAATTTCTACTGGTACGCTTCGTATCTATAAGCTAAAGAGAATGGATTCTCTCCAGTGGTGGTTCATTGAGTGGTGCGATAAGCCCATAATACTTCAGGGAGTACTTCTGGCTAAGCTCCCTTGTGCTCTTTCAGCTTTGTTTTTATGTTCTATTTAAGTATCTTGTTTATAGCCTCGACCTGTCCATTGGCTTATGGATGAATAACAGCAGAGAAATTCTTCTTAATGCCTAAGCTGTCGCAGAAGTTATAGAACTCATCGCAGTCAAATTGTTTCCTATTATCAGAAATTATGGTATGCGGTATACCATAACGGCAGATTATAGATTTATAAATAAAATCTATCATCTTCTTTGTAAAAATAGTACTTAAGGCTTCAGCTTCTGTCCACTTCGTAAAATAATTGACTGCGACTACCTCATATTTTAATCCACTTCGCGCCAATAGAAGCATTCCGATAATATCAATTCCTCACACTGCAAATGGCCATGGACTTGTCATTGGAGTTAGAGGAATAGGTAGCATTCTAGGAATAGTTGTAAATCATTGACATTTGTCACACCTCTTAGTAAATTCCATTGTATCATTCTTCATAGTTGGCCAAAAATACCCTTGTCTTAGAACTTTGTTCGCAAGCACCTGCCCATCGGAATGGTTTCCACATATTCCTTCATGAATTTCCCTCATAATGCAGTGTGCTTTCTCTATATCGACACATAATAACAACGGTGAACTAAAACTTCTTCGATAAAGATTCTCGTCATAGATGACATAGTGAGCTGCCTTTATTCGGAGTCACTTTGCATCGTCTTTGTTTTCGGGGAGGTCGCCATTTTGTATATACTTCATTATAGGATCCAGCCATGATGGTTTCTTGTCAACCGGCATGGATATTTGGGGCTCTACTTCAATACTTGGTTTTGCAAGAAATTCAACAGGGACCACCTTTAGTAATTCGGCATCTTTTGTTGAGGCGAGCTTAGCTAGAGCATCTGCCCGAGTATTTTTAATGCGAGGAAAAAGTTGAATGTTATAGGCAGTAAATGTCGAGAATAGTATTCGTACCTCCTTTAAATAAGCAATCATTTTTTCTCCTCTTGCTTGATAATCGCAGATGATTTAACAAATGACCAGCTGGGAATCACTGTATACCTCAATCATTTTGACCTTCATTTCTCGTGTGAGCTTTAGCCCAGCTATCAGTACTTCATATTATGCCTCATTATTTGATGCTGAAAATTTGAAGCGAAGTGCACAATGAATATTGTGCCTTTTAGGACTGATTAGTACTATGCCTGCACCGACTCCATTCTCGTTTGACGATCCATCAACGTAAAGTTTCCACAATTTTGATAAATCTGTAGCAAGTTTTTCGATTATTTCCATGGGAAGATTGACATCATATATGAATTCTACAATGAAATCTACGAGAGCTTGCCCTTTAATCATAGTACGGGGTTAAAAATTGATGTCAAACTGACTCAACTCAATTGCCCACTTAAGTAGTCGTCTTGAAGCTTCAGGTTTTTGCAAAACCTATTTTAACGGAAAATTCGTGAAAACTTTGATGGAGTGCACATGAAATGCCTGCTCGCATTCTTCCGTCCACTCGAACCTCTTCAAACCCTTCAGTACTTCGAAGAATGGTTGGCACTTATCTGTTGATCTGGATATAAATCGACTTAATGCAGCCACTCTTCTTTCTATACTTTGAACGCCTTTGGGTTTGCGGGGGGATTGCATATCAATTAGTGCTTGTATCTTCTGGGGATTAGCTTCGATTCCTTACTGGTTGACCATGAACCCCAAGTATTTTCCAAATCCTATCTCGAATACGCGCTTCTGGGGGTTTAGCCTCATCTGATATTTTCGAAGAATTTTGAACATCTCATTAAGATGCTTGATGTGATCTTCAGCTCCCTTCGATTTCACCAGCATGTTATCAATATATATTTCTATTGTCTTGCCAATTTGTTTTGCAAATATCATATTGACAAGACGCTGATAACTCGCTCTGACGTTGATGAGTCCAAAAGGCATCTTCTTGTAACAGTACAATCCTCGGTCAGTGATGAATGAAGTATACTCCTCATCAAGCTCGTACATAGAGATTTGATTATATCCAAAATATGCATCCATAAAGCTTAATAGTTCATGTCCCGACATCGCATCTTTGAGTTGGTTGATTCTCGGAAGGGGAAAACTGTCCTTCAGACACGCCTTGTTGAGGTCAATGAAATTGATACAAGTTCTCCACTTTCTGTTGGGTTTCTTTTCTAAAACTGGGTTTGCAAGCCAGTTTGGATAGAAAAATTCCCTAATGAATCCAATCTCGAGCAGCTTCTCTACCTCTTCTTTCAATGCGATGTAGCGTTCTGGATTCATGGCTCTTCTTTTTTGCCACACAGGCTTCCTCGTCGTATCTATATTAAGGTGGTGACACATGATATTCGGATCAATCCCCACTATATCCGAATGTTGCCATACGAAGATATCCAAATTTGATTTCAGAAAAGTGATTAACGAAGCTCGCATGGATTCTTGAAGCTTCGCTCCGATTTTAAGAACCTTTGAAGACCTATCGATTGACAAATCTTCCAAGTCTTCTATGGGTCTAGTTTTGTCCTCACCATCAATTTGTCGAGGGTCGAGGTCATCGATTGACGTTCCGCTCGATGCTTCACCTGACACTTCTGATGTTTTCCTTGATGTTTCTCCTTGTAGCTGGACCATCATCATGCGAGATGTCATATCTTTTGTTGCGAACTTTATTGAGTTATTATAACAAGTCGTCACATCATATTGGTTGCCTCGCACCTCGCCTACTCCTTGTTGAGTTGGGAACTTCATAGCGAGATGATAGATCGAAGTTACTACTTGAAGTTCCCTCAGTGTCAGTCTTCCTAGTACAACATTAAATGCAGAGGGGTAATCCACAACTAAGAATTGGGTCATTACCGTTGAAACCCTAGGATAGGTTCTAATGTTGACCATTAACTCAATCATGCCCCTGGAAATTATGCTATTACCAATAAATCCGTAGAGTAGGGTGACAGCAGACTTCAGGTCGCTTTCACTCAACCTCATCTTCTTGAAGGCTTCATAGTACAGGATGTTGACAGTACTGCAATTATCGACTAATGCTTGCCATAGCTGCGTGCTTCCACAGTTGATCTTTATGACCAATGCATCATTGTGCGGGTAATGGACCTCCCTGACATCCTGCTCCGTAAAGGTAATATCCATATCCGGTACCCATTGAAGCTTTCGTGGTCGCTGCTCGAGATGCATGACATTAGTTAATGGTTGCTGTCGCGCTTCTCGTGCATATCTATCTTGTGCTCTCTTCGAATTTCCAGGCCTCCAAAAATAGTTCGCACCTCGCGTTGAATTTCTGAAGGTCGCTGTCAATCTTCTTCTCGCCTTTCATTGTTTAGTTTAGTGTACTACCACAGCCCCTTTCTTTAATTAATCTTTCGATTTCATCTTTTAAAGCAAAGCAGTTATTGGTATCGTATCCAATATCATTGTGATACCGGCAGAACTTATTAGGTCGTGCCTCACTCTATCTCTTTTCATCGATTCCGGTTGATAATACCTCTCCTGCTGATTCATGATCGCATAAATATGATCTATAGGTGCGTTCAGTTCAGTATAGTTGTTGAACCTTATGGGAGCTTTTGGAACCTCTTGCTTTTTCTGTTGGGGCTGCTTATCAGTCGTTTATTCATTACTCCTTTTATTCGAACTTTTATTATTGTTGTTGTTTGTGGTCGCATCTTTAGCAGCATCCTTTCTTCCTTTCTTTGTGATCTTATGAAGATTTTCACGTGAAGATTCCACTCTTAGATGCCGATCAACTCTACGATAGAAGTCTTCAAAGGTTCTACATTTTCGCTCAAGTAAATCTTCCCAGAGTTTAGTTTCTGGTCGTACCCCAGCCATCATTAGAGTTAAAACTCCTCCTTCAAGTGGGTTGTTGACCTTTGCCAATTCTAAGGTAAAGCGATTTCGGTAAGATCGTAGAGTTTCCTTCGGACCTTACCAAATAGCAGACAGACTGACCAGTGGAATAGTAAAATTCTTTACAGCCTGGAATTGCCTCGAGAATATAGTCTGGAGTTATTGCCAGGATGAGATTGAGCCGGACTTGAGTCCTCAGAACCACTTATTCACCGCTCTCGTGAGAGTTACAGTAAAACATCTGCAACGTGCGAGATCATCGACACGATGTAATTCTATCAGATTGTTGAAGTGATCCATATAATCCTGCGGATCAGTTTTCCCATCAAAAGTGTTTATGGTGGGAAGTTTGAATCCGGTAGGTAAAGTAGCAGCTCGAACCTCCTCGTTGAATGGCAATTGACGATACCCATCAGCGATCTCATCGTCCCAGCCGGCAAGTGCATCTAATGCGATCCTCAAATTGTGAACATTAACGTTCAGAGGGAGAGAGAGAATATTATCTTTTGCTGGTGGTAGGGGCGACCTTTAGTTGTTATCGCAATTTAAGGCAGATTGGTCAGATAGGGTTTGCTGCGACCTTTATGGGGTTTCCATTGAAATTGTGCGACAAGATCGACTTCGGTTGTTGAAATGCGATGTGGATCACTCTTGACTACTTCGCTGTTCTAGATGTTGTCTCAGGTCTGTAGGATTCTGTCGAGATTCCCTACTAATCCTTTCAAAGTCACTTCTCGATTGTCATTTTTGCTCGTTGTTTAGACCATCACGATTGATAGTCGCTCTCCAAGAAAGTTGTCGACGATTACGATTTGTGCTCGAACTTTCAGTTCCGGATTCCAAGGGCAAGTCTGTGACCTTGCCTTTTCCCTTGGAGGTGCGATCTCCATGATGCTCCTGTCGGGCTTTATGCTGGTCACGGTTACTCGTCTCCAGGATCTAAATTCC
This sequence comes from Parasponia andersonii, assembly GCA_002914805.1. NCBI lineage: Eukaryota > Viridiplantae > Streptophyta > Magnoliopsida > Rosales > Cannabaceae > Trema > Trema andersonii. Next base: position 1,031,399 of record JXTB01000105.1, on the reverse strand, counting down.
TCTCTCAGGTTATTGAGCAGGGCATTCTCTGGGACGTTCGTGCTGTGATGGAGTTAGCATCTAACCCTCAACAAATCGTCATAGAGAATTATTAATCTGACTTGTAATTTGCTAAAGGTTCACCAGTACTTCCTCCATGTGATTCTGTCTTTGGACAATATTTTCTGGTGCAGTCACAGCAAGCTGATCCTGAGCAGGATCTACCTGTGCAGCAGCAGTGCTTTGGGGTTGGTTCTGGCTAGTTCCGGCATTTTTAGTAGTATTTTTAGTATTTGTCATTATTGAACGAAGCGGAATTGACAAAATTTTTTTTACCGAAATAGCCCTCCTTCAAGCGCCAATTGTTGACGGAGATTTTGTCAACAATGAATTTAAGAAATTGCAAGATGTGGCTTGTGTGTGAAAAGGGTTGATCAATTAAATCAAGTAAAAGAGACATGAATTTTATAGTGGTTAGGCCCTAAAAAAGATGAGTCTATTTCCACTATTGTTCACTATTTTCTGGAGGATTACAAGAGTTTCGTTGAGTTTTCAGGAAGTAAAAATAATAAATCTACAAAGTTTTCCCTAGAAGCCGAAGATTCCTCACAATAGCATTGAACTCCCTTTATATAGGTGATGGTAACTCAATGTTTCTCAATTGTGAAAATGGGTAAGTGTATAATCAGAAAATACAATTTGAGTAACAATATAACTAGGTAATAACATAAATGAAATGACTGGTCGATCTTGAAAGAGAGACTTTTGTTTCTTTTTCTTTGTAGATTACTTGTTTGACGAAGTTTGGTCTAGTTTCCTTTTCATTCTGGTCGCACTTAACTCGTTCAAAGGATATCGTACTTTATTCGGAGGGATGTCGCATTTGACTTACTCGGAAGAGGTCGCACTTAACTTACTCGTACGACCTGACACGTTCTCTTAGTCGCTAACTTTCCCTTTCTAGCATTAACTAACATATACGTTTTTAGACCGCACAACAAAAAATATATCTAAGTGAGTAAATACCTAAGTTTATGCTTAGGAATACATGCATCTCTTATTATGGACAGTGATTTGTTGTCCTAAAAACTGTCTTTTTATTTTATAAGCTAACAAATCAGTTAAAAAAAAATAACAATTATCTTTTAATTTTTTTAAAAAATAGTTATTTCTGATTTGTCAAGATCTGAGTGAGTAAAATAACTTTTGGAATAGTGAATTAAGACGGGTAATTTCATTCACTCTTTTTATATTGGACAATTCGAATGTACTAAACCTGGGACGACATTTTCTCTAATAGTTAGCTGACTAAATCAATGTTATTTTGTTTTTCACTAAGCTCCTCTCTCGTCCCTGTCCATTAATCTCACTTTTACTCCCTTTCTCGTTATGCAAGACCACCGCCTCATTATATTGATCAACAACATCTCATTTCTCTCTCAAACTCACTTCACTAAAGCCTCCAATATCAATCTTCCTTAACACTTTAACTATACTTTCTCTTAGAAATACCCACACGTGCATATTCATTTACATATATACTAGTGAGTGGTACGTGAACTACATGTGTGAAGTATTAAATATTTTTGAACAAGAATTTTGATTTGAAGATGATGACAGTTTTGAAATACTACCGTCTTTTTATAACTGAAAAAAAATTCATATATTTAGTGCATTATCAAGTACATAAATTATGAAATAAAATCCTTTCACAGATACCAGTATGACAATATCGTGTTTAGATGTAAGGTATAAAACTTTTCTAGATAAAGAGATTTCCAGATTAATTTCTTCAAATTTCACTCTTGCAATTTCTCATTAAGGGATTACAACAATCCAAATTATCAAGGATCCTTATATAAAAGGAAACGGAATCGTCTATCCGAAACGTTTGTCCCATTCTCTACCCAACAAGTAAGAAAATGACACGTGTTGCTTTTATTGTTCTTCCATTTCATGTGTTTTAACGGAGTAACTTCCGTTTAGTATTATAATTCGAATAAAATAAAATAAGAAAACCCCAAACTCACGTATCCTGCTTTCTGTTGGCTGCCCGTTCATCTTCATCTTCGTCTCTTCATTTTGTTCTTTTTTTCCAAGTCTCTGCTTCTGAAATCCACTCTTCCTTTTCAAGCATTTTCATTCTACTGGTTTTTTTTTTGTGTTTTGTTTTAAATTTGTAAAAGTTTTTCTTCTATTTTTCTCCAACCCTTAAAACCATTAATGTCGGAATATGAAATCAATAAAATGAAAGTGCTTGATTTCATATTGAAGGCAAGATTGATTTCATTTTGCCGATAATGGTTTTACATGAAATTATTGGGCATGTGAATTTGGTAAATTTATTTTGCTGATAACAAGGTTTGCTAGCCCGGAATAACTAATTTCCATTTTTCCTAATGCAGACTTTGTTTAGGTTATGTTGAAATCGATTAAATTTATTAACTTGTGTAGTGTAATTTTATTCTTCCTTTCATGTTGATATATTGTACTTTGCAGACTCTAATGTAATTTTAGAAAGAAAGATATCTACAATCTCTCCAAATTAATATAATTTTTCTAGCACTTGTTTGGAAATGGGGAGATGAGCAATGCGAAATAAGATCGAGAAATCAAAATGTTCAAGATTGATAAGGGTTGTATTTTAGAGGGGGCAGCTATTTGTCAATGGCAGCAAGAGTGTGTTGTGAAGGAGGCAATAACCATGTGAAGATCGAGAATAGAGCTAGGAGAAACCTTAAAAAAAAAAAAAAAAAAAAAAAAGTGAATAAAGTAATATAAAGCCAAACCTAGACTAGTGTTGTCTTTCGGCATCACACGAGCTCCGTGACAGCCATTTTGTCGAAAAAGATGAAAGGGTGTTTTAGTGCGGAGGTTGCTGAATTCGCAAGGGTCTTCAGTTTGCGGCTCACTTAGGCGTGTGTATGGACCATGTCGAGAGTGATGCTCTTCGTACCATTCAAGGTTTACAAACATCTTTACTTTTAGCCGCTAATGTTCTTATCTTCAGTTATGTTAAGTCTTTTTTTATTTTTGCTAAATGTAGGTCTTGTCATTTTACACCTTGTTCAGATAATAATAAAGTGACCCATTTTTTAGCAAATTTAGCTTTACATTCGCCTAGCGACATGTATTGGGTTGATTTTTTTTCCCTTATCAATTTCTCCAGTTGTATTGGATGATCTTCGTTTTCAAGGACAGAGAAATTTGCTTTCAAAAAAAAAAAAAAATGCCAAACCTAGACCCAAACGTCATATCAGAAGACACAGAAAGTTGCCCGACTCTTTTTTTCCCCTTTCCCCTCTCTCTCATTAACATTCTACTTATCCCGTTAGATGCAGTCGTTCTTAATTTTCACATGAAAATAAAGTATTTAAGTGGATAGACAGAGGATTGGACATAGTTATTTGACAGACGATTTGCATCCCTATAAAAGTCCCTGTCATTGGACATGCATATGTACCTGAACGCCAAAACTAGAATCTCAAAATTAGGGACAGATAAAGTTACTTGGTTCAATTGAAATGCTACATTCCATTGTTTTATTGTTTTGATCATAAATAATGTTAGAAACAAATAAAATTTACACTTAAAATAATCCAGACAGTGATGTGGCGCACTCTTTAACCAATGATCTATATGCTATGGTCCATTTTCGAAAAACATAAAATCTCAAATAGCATTCACAAATGGAGTGATAATGGTATATTCATTACCTCTCTTTTTCTCTAAATTTCAATTTATCTTAAAAAAGAAAATAATAATAATAAAACAACATAAATATTTTATGGAAGTATAGAATATTTCAAATACACATATTACATGATTTTCAGTGTGTTGCAAAAAACCGAGCAACATATTATCCATGAATTTTGCATATCCATCAGAAGCTTATGCGTTCAAATATTTGTTAATTCACAATCGCATTCTAATCAAACAATATGCAAATTTCACGGTTCAACAACGTACACCACCACGCTAGAAGTATGGTTTTTTTTTTTTTTTCCGTTCCACTTGATAGAATTCGAATATAACATAATGCAGCAACATATACATATATAACACTATATAAACACATTACGCGCGCAAGTCCTTATCTAATACGGGGATAGCACATAGAGGAACAGCTTTCTTCAAAGTAACACCAAACTGCTCCTCCATATCCAACTCCTCAGGAGAAATCCCTTCTGGAAGCTTCCAATCAAACGGATGAAGTATCGAAGCCAACATTAAGTGCACCATCCGGGCCGCGAGTGGCAGCCCAGGACAAATCCTCCGCCCTGCCCCGAAAGGAATATACTCAAAGTCTCGGCCTCTGTAATCCACACTGGGCTTCAACAAGAATCTCTCGGGCATAAAACAAGTGGGTTCGGTCCAATACTTTGGGTCTCTTCCTATAGCCCAAGCATTGATCAGGACCTGGGTGCCCTTGGCTACGGCGTAGCCGCACAGCTCGACGTCGTTTCGTGCTTTGTAAGGGAGAAGAAGCGGGACAGCCGGGTGGAGTCGGAGGGTCTCTTTGACAATGGCTTGGAGATAAGGAAGTTGATCGATGTCAGATTCTTGTACGGCTCGGCCGGGGCCGATTACTTGGGAGAGTTCCTCTCGGGCCTTTCGTCGAACATCTGGTTGGCGAAGGAGTTCGGCCATGGCCCATTCTGTTGTTATTGCTGATGTGTCGCTTCCCGCAATAAACAAATCCTGCGATCAATGATATTTTTAATGATATAATATACGTATACATAAATAGGTTTTTTTATCAATTGTATGATTTTTTTTTAGGGCGTTGAATTATTATTTAATAGTAATTTAATAATTATCATAAAGTGTACGGAAAATATATATTATTAATATTTTTATTTTTTTAATTTTTTAATTTAAAAATATATATAATAAATTTTTATTGGTTAAATTAATACAAATATGAAAAAATACCTACTGAGATATGAATTGATTAATTGAGAAACTACGTGGTGTTACAAAGAAGTTTAGTTTAGTTGAGTATTTCCCAAAAAAAAAAAAAATACTTGAGTTTGGTTCAAGAAGTTTAGTTGCTTTTTGCATGCATAGCGGTCCAATATTATATCTTATAATCTTAAATAATAACGTTAAATTAGTTTCTGAAAAGCTAAAACATAGAGCACTTCCATTACCCTCATGTATGTCATAGCCAAACTACCACATGATTAGTGTGGATCTATTGATCCAATAGGGATGTTAATTGCAGTTGCTACTCTTTAGGTGACACGTGTCTCTATCTTTTGTTTATTAGAATGATTAAATGGTGTAGAAAAAACACATTAAACAAATCATTAAAATTCTAGGACAATACAAACACATATGACTTTTAGCACAAACGCTAAAGATGTAAGACACATGACGAAAATTACGAAATGTATATTTTGTTAGAGTGTGTTTCCTAACAGTAAGTATATCTTAGATATTTATTCAATTAATAAAATGATAGTTTTTTATTTGAATTTGTTTATAATTTGTACGTCTTTAAATATTAGATTATTTTTAGTTTATTTATATGACTATAAATTTAATGTATAAGTGTTATATACATGAAGATTAAATTTATGGATAATAAACTAAACATAGTCTGTAATAATTGATTAAAGTATGTGATCTTTAATTAAATATTATTAGTACGATCCATTAACATTGAAAATGTAATAATCTTATTTGGATTATTGATGTGTTGACATCACAATGGAGGTACTTTATATAATTCGATTATATAGGACTGGATCAGACATAATTTAAATCTCAAATAAATTCCGTTAACTGTTGAGAGTTCAAATATCATTAGATGATTATATGTAAATCAATCTTAATCTTAGATAGTTATAGACTTCTATTTATAATATTATGTTCTTTAACATACTCGTTAAAAGTTTGTTTCCTAAACAAATCGAAATACTT
>JXTB01000105.1:1012603-1023774 GCA_002914805.1 Parasponia andersonii | reverse complement strand
TAAAAATAAACCATATAAAAACTTATCTGAGAATAAATTTATTAAATCATCTTGATAAATTAACCGTTCTAAATTAGTATCATGTATAAATTTATAATAAATATTAAATTTAAAAATTAATATTAATAATAAATAAAACAAAAAATATAACAGAATGAAATGTCAAAATATCCTAAATTTTAATATATATGTATTAATACAAATAAATTTAATATTGTCCCCGTTCGGTCGGTGACAAATTATATATAGTACATATTTTTGAACTTTTTGTCTGCTGGCATTAAAATTTTAGTACGAAACACTGGTGCATTATCCCAAAACCAAAAAACAAAAAAGAAAAATGCTGCAATAACTCGAACAAAAAAACACATCTTAATACAAAGATTATGATTAAAACGAAAATTTCTTACCAGGATCAAGGGCTTAATTGTTATACGGTTGAAATCTGAGCCTTCTTCTTGGCACTGATCAAGCAACAAATCCAAGAAATCCCCAGTCCTAGAACCACCCGAACCCCTTTCCTCCAATCTTTTATCAATAAGCTCATCAAAGATCTCATGCAACCTGTCGTATGAAGCCCTTATGTGTCTTTTCACTCCCTGCAGGTCAAATCTCCGAAGAACCGGGAAATAGTCCGACAGGTTCAGCCTCCCGGCGTCCTCCATGATCCTCCACACCAAGTCCTTAAACTCCTGAGCCGACTCGAAGTAGTCCGAGCCCACCACCAGGTCCACCGAGAAGATGGTGTTCGACATCAAGTTCAACGTGGTCCCAAACGCCGCTCTCCCGACGTCCACGGCGGCGCCACCGCCGGAGAAGGCGTGTTTCCTGAGGTGGGCGACGAGCTGCTGCACCTTCTCCCGGCGGAGACGCTCGGACGAGTCGAGGCGCTGGGCGGCGAACATCTGGGTGCTGCAGAACCGCCGGCGGTTGCGCCACCGGTGGTCGCCGGGGACCCATGCCAGGGTTGCTTCGGGGTTCGGCTGGGCGGTGATGACGTCGGGGACGTGCCGGTCGGCAAAAGTCTCGTCGTGTCGCCGGAATATTTCACCGGCGACTTCCGGGGAGGAAGCGATGACTGTGGCGACCGAGCCGAGGCGGAGTGTCATGAGAGGGCCATGGCGGTCGGCGAGCTTGGCGAGGGAGCGGTGGGGGAATCGACCAAGTTGGAGGAGGGAGCCGAGGATCGGGAGGCCGGTCGGTCCCGGCGGTGGCGGTTTGGCGTTGGATTGCCGGGAAATTAATGATTTTGCATAGAGGAAGAAGATCACTAGGATGCCAGTAAGGAAGAGGACTTCCATTTTGGTTTGTGCAATGAATGAAGGAGTTTTTGGTGATGATTTGATGGACCTTATAATATATTAAGCTGGAGTTTACTGTTTGTAATTTGCGATACTGACACCGGAACAAAGATACAAATTAAAACATATAATTCACCCCGAAAAGAAAGGAAGAAAAAAAAGAAACAATACATAAATTGCTCATACGGCATCCATGTGCATATAAAACCTTGGGTGTTGTGCCGATAATATTATAGTCATATATTGTACCAAATGATATGTTTACATCGTATAATATTTTACTTTCTATTGAAAAAGTACAATGTTTCCTTTGAAAGTGTATATTATATAGTAATATTGCTGATGGTCGTATACTAATACTTAGGATAAATGACAACCATTGTATACTAATAGTTAGGATAAATCAACTTATTAGTCTAAATTAGTAGAAAAATCTTATTTTTGGCTATTAAACTTTAATATGCTTTATTTTGGTTGCAAAGTTTTATTTTAGTTCTTTTGTTTATATATTTCGTTTTATTTTTAATAAAATGAGCATATAAAATAAATTTGTTATTTTGCTGTTTGTTATTTCATATTCAAAAATATTGGCCGGTATTATAAAGAGATTAGAATATAAATTAAAATAATTAAAAAACAATTAGTTGAATAAAAATTAATTACATATTAAACAATAATGCAATACAGAACTATCTATAATAAGATATTTTATTGAAATTGTGCTAGTTTCAAACAAAATATATAGTAAAAAAGATTAATATGGCTCAATTTAAAGTTTAAGAAAATGTGACTTTTTTCTTAATTCAGAGAATAATAAAGTGATTTATCCTTAATAATTACATAAAACTTTTTTGGAAACATTTTAGTTTAAAGTTAGAATAATACAATTACTACGTTGGTCCTGAAATTATTGACACATTTTAACCTTGTTAGAGCTGTGGTGTTGTCTCAGACTAAATCCGAGACATGACTCACGGATATTAGACCTGAAAAGTTTATCAAAATATTCATAGTTGACTTCAGGCGGTCAACTAATTTCACAAGTTAATAGTAGACAGATAGGCAGAATACCCGGATTTCATATATCCTGCGAAGAATAGTAGAAAAATCACTTAAATGCTCCGATATGAAAAACGCCAAAATACAGTAAAAGCATGACAGTGGTCGATGGAATGTACGCTAATGGACGAATTCTTTGTGTGACCTCAATCACTTATCCGTAATCAACTCTATGAATAGAACAAGCTAATGTTATTTTAGCCACGGTCATTTTATTTATGCTTGGTTTATGCTAAGACTATTTTCTGATTTATGTATTGTGAAACCTTTTGGTCGGCATTATTAGTCTGTCAGGCCACCCACCAAATTCAAGAAAGAAGCAATAAGATCGTACTCGCCGATGGAGATCTGGCCTAACAACGTAGCTTTTGTTTTGTTGTGCGGTCTAGACCGGATAAATGCTAAAAAGAGAAAATTAGTAATTAAGAGAACGTGACAGGTTGCACGAGTAAATTAAGTCTGACCTCGTCTGAATATGTCGAATGCGACCTCCTTTCGAATAAAGTGTGACTTTCTCCAAACAAATTAAGTGCGACCAGAACGAAAAGAAAATTAGACTGAATTTCGTCAAATGAGTAATGTACAAAGAAAGGAAAATAAAAGATTCTCTTTCAAAATCGACCAATCGTTTTATTTAAGTTGTTATCCAGTTATATTATTACTCAAATTGTATTTTCTGATTATATCTTTACCCATTTTCATAATCGGCAACGTTAAACTCCCTTCACCTATATAAGGAGAAGATCAATATTGCCGTGGAGGTATGAGCTCTGGAGGAAAAAACTTAACTTAAGGACTCACTTTCTGAACACAATCTGTACTCTCTTGTAATCTTCCAGAAAATAGTGCACAGCAGTGGATGTAGACTCATCTTTTTTGGAGCCAAACCACTATAAAATTCTTGTCTCTTTTACATACTTTGATTGATCAACCCTTTACATACACAAACCACATCTTGCAATTTCTTAAATTCATTGTTGACAAAACCTCCGTTAGCAATTGTCACTAGAAGGAGGGCTATTCCGGTAGAAAAGTTTGTCAATTCCACTTCTTTCAACAATGATAAACACCAAAAACACTACCAGAAACACCAGAATTAGCCAAAATTATCCCCAAAGTACTGCTGCTGCACAAGTAGATCATGCTCAGGATCAGCCTGCCGTGACCGCACGAGAAAATATTGTCCAGAGACAGGATCGCATGGAGGAAGCACTGGTGAACTTTCGGCAAATTACAAGTCAGATTAATGATTCTCTATGACGACTTGCTGAGGGACAGATGCTAACTCCACCACAGCACGAACGTTCCAGAGAACGTCCTGCTCAACAACCTGAGAAAGGAATTTAGATTCTAGAGACAGGGAGCCGCAACCAGCATAAAGCCCGGCAGGAGCGTCATGGAGATCGCACTTCTAAGGGAAAAGGTAAGGTCATAAACTTCCCCCTGGAATCCAGAACTGAAAGTTCAAGCACAAATCGTAACCGTCGACAACCTTCTTGGAGAGCGACCATTAATAGTGATGGTTTAAACAACGAGCAAAATGACAATCGAGGAGTATCTTTGAAAGGATTAGTAGGGAATCTCGACAGAATCTTACTGACCTAAGACAACATCTAAAACAGCGACGAAGTCAATAACAATCTACATCGCATCTCAATGACCGAAGTCGATCTCGTCACACTATTTCAGTGGAAATCCCACAAAGGTCGCAACAGCCTTGCCTGACCAATCTACTTTAAATCGCGATAACAACCAAGGGCCACCCCTACCACCAGTAAAAGATAATATTCTCCCTCTCCCTCCGAAAGTCGATGTTCACAATTTAAGGATCGCATTAGATACACTTACCGACTGGGACGATGAGCTCGCCGATGGGTATTGTCAATCGCTATTTAGTGAGGAGGTTCGAGCTGCTGCTTTACCTGCCAGATTTAAACTTCCCACCATAAATACTTTCGATGGGAAAACTGATCCGTAGAATCATATGGATCACTTCAACGACCTGATAGAACTACATCGTGTCAATGATCTCGCACGTTGCAGGTGTTTTGCTGTAACTCTCACGGGAGCAGCAAAGAAGTGGTTCCGAGGACTCAAGTCCGGCTCAATCTCGTCCTGGCAACAACTCCAGACTACATTCTTGAGGCAATTCCAGGCTGCCAAGAATTTCACTGTTCTACTGGTGAGTCTGTCTGCTATTTGGCAAGGTCTGAAGGAAACTCTATGATCTTACCTAAATCGTTTTACCTCAGAATTGGCAAAGGTCAATAACCCACCTGAAGGAGGAGTTTTAACTCTAATGATGGCTAGGGTGCGACCAGAAACTAAACTCTAGGAAGATTTACTTGAGCGAGAATGCAGAACCCTTGAAGACTTCTATCGTAGAGTTGGTCGGTATCTAAGGGTGGAATCTTCACGCGAAAATCTTCATAAGGTCACCAAGGAAGGAAGAAAGGATGCTGCTAAAGATGCGACCATAAACAACAACAATAATAAAAGGTCGAATAAAAGGAGTAATGAACAAACGACTGATAAGCAGCCTCAACAAAAAAAGCAGGAGGTTCCAAAAGCTCCCATGAAGTTCAATAACTATACTGAACTGAACGCACCCATAGATCATATTTATGTGGTCACCAACCAGCAGGAGAGGTATCGTCAACCGGAACCGATAAAAAGAGATAGAGCGAGGCGCGACCCCAACAAGTTCTGCCGATATCACAATGACATCGGACACAATACCAATAATTGCTTCGCTTTGAAAGATGAAATCGAAAGATTAATTAAAGAAGGACGGCTACGGTAGTACACTAAACTGAACAATAAAAGGCGAGAAGAAGACCGACGGTGACCTCCAGAAATTCAACACGAGGTGGGAACTATTTTTAGAGGCCTGCACATTGGTGGAAACTCAAAGAAGCGCAAGATAGGTGTGCATGAGAAGTGCGACAGCAACCATTAACTAATGGCATGTATCTCGAGCAGTGACCACGAAAGCTTCAACGGGTACCGGATATGGATATTAGCTTTATGGAGCAGAATGTCAGAGAGGTCCATTACCCATACAATGATGCGTTTGTCATAAAGATCAACTGTGGAAGCACGCTGCTATGGCGAGTATTGGTTGATAATGGCAGCACTGTCGATATCCTGTACTATGACGCCTTCAAAAAGATGGGATTGAGTGAAAGCGACCTGAAGCCCGCTGTCACCCCACTCTACGGATTTACTGGTAACAGCATAATACCCAGGGGCATGATTGAGTTAATGGTCAACGTTGGAACCTATCCTAGGGTTTCAACGGTAATGACCCAATTCTTACTTGTGGATTGCCTCTCTGCATTTAATGTTGTATTAGGAAGACCGACACTGAGGGAACTTCGAGCAGTAACTTCGATCTATCATCTCACTATGAAATTCCTAACTCAATAAGGAGTAGGCGAGGTGTGTGGCAACCAATATGATGCGAAAACTTGTTATAATAACTCAATAAAGCTCGCAACAAAAGATATGACACCTCACACAATGATGGTCCAGCTATAAGGAGAAGCATCAAGGATAGCATCAAAAGCGTCATGCGGAACGTTTATCGATGACCTCGACCCTCGAGAAATTGATGGTGAGGTCAAAACTGGACCTATAGAAGACTTGGAAGATTTGTCAATCGATAGGTCTTCGAAAGTTCTTAAAATCGAAGCGAAGCTTCAAGAACCCGTGCGAGCTTCATTAGTCGCTTTTCTGAAATCAAACCTGGATATTTTCGCATGGCAATATTTGGATATGGTGGGTATTGATCCGAATATCATGTGTCACCGCCTCAATATAGATACGACGAGGAAGCTTGTGCGGTAAAAAAGTAGAGCCATGAATCCAGAACGTTATGTCACATCGAAAGAAGAGGTATAGAAGCTGCTCGAGATTGGATTCATTAGGGAATCTTTCTATCCAAACTGGCTTGCAAACCCAGTTTTAGTAAAGAAACCCAACAGGAAGTAGAGATCTTGCATCGATTTTACCGACCTCAATAAGGCGTGCCCAAAGGACAGTTTTCCCCTTCTGAGAATCGACCAACTCATAGAAGCGACGTCGGAATATAAACTGTTAAGCATTATGGACGCATATTCTGGATATAATCAAATCTCCATGTATGAGCCTGATGAGGAGCATACTTCGTTCATCACTGATCGAGGGTTGTATTATTACAAGAAGATACCTTTTGGACTCATCAATGTGGGAGCGACTTATCAGCGTCTTGTCAATATGATGTTTGCAAAGCAAATTGGCAAGATAATGGAAGTATATATTGATGACAAAAGCCTTCATTTACCTAAACAAAGCCTTCATTCACCTAAATTCTCTCATCTTTACCACTTTGTCTCAAAAACTTACTCTAAGTCTCTTTCTTCAGTGTTGATTGGCTGACTTAGTGCGACGGACTGTACTAAGTACTGCACGATTATCTAATTTAAGGCTAGGTTCGTGACATATTGCTAGGATGAGATCGAACATACTTACAATCCCTTGAATCACTTTATCACTACACCAGTAAAAGTGACTGCAAAGCACCAGTAATGTGCAAAGTCATCAACTTGATGAAGTTCTATTAGGTTATTGAAGTCGTCCATATGATCTTGGGGATTCATCTTTCTTTCAAATATGTTCATTAAAGGAAGTTTGAAACCTGCAGGAAGTGCATCAACTTGAATTTCTTTATCGATGGGTGACTAACGACACCTAACCTCAAGATCATCGTCCTGACCAACGTATGCTTCCAATGGAGTCATGAGATTATGAACATCAATATGTCGAGGGAGTTGAGCATCGTTACCTCTAGCTGGTGATAAAGGTAGTCTTTTATCATTATCACTTCGTGATCCAAATTGAAGGGATTTAGAGTGAAGCAGTCGAGAGTGTTGCGCTTAAAAGATACCTCGGTGGTAACCATACAACGTGGTTATGATCGATCATCATGGTGCAAATGTGATCAACCCTGATCTTGGTCCTAACGTCGCTCCTCCAAGTATTCTCTTAAATTAGTAGTTTCTTTTCTTAGTTCTTTGCTAATTCTTTTAAAGATATTTCTCGAATGATGCAATCATTAATTCTCTCTATAGTCACAATTAAAAGGAGCCCTCCGAGAAATTTAAACATGATTTACTTTTGTACTCGAGCTTCTAGTGCCAGACTATTGAGGTAAATCCATTGCTTTTCCTTTTCATTTGTCAGTGCAGTCTGGGTGTTGATCCTTCTGAGCTCTCACCTGGTCTCGATCTCTACCTTCTCGAATATTAATTCTCTTATCCGGTCGACAATCAGGTCATTCTTTCTGACAGTCTTATTGTAGTGGAGTCACTAGATGTCCTTTAGTGAGACATCTGAGAGAGCCGTATATTTGGTTTATAACTTATTGAAGGTTTGCAAGTATATTTTCCATTCAATCTTACCTCTGGAGAAGATTTTCATCTTAGCGGTTTCAACAGGTTATTTTGAATAGGTTCAACCTGAGCAACAATATTCTAAGGCTAGTTCTAGCTTCCTCCAGTGACATTCTGAGGAGTAATATTCCTCGTGTTTGCCATTCTCCAGTGAATTGCTACAAATTTTGCTAGAATAGCCATCCTTCTAGCTCTAATAGTTAATGGAGATTTGGTCAGTATAGTGATTGATGATATTATGACTCATCGTAAGAAAAATGTTAAAAGTAAAGCGAATAAAGAGATACAAAGATTTTATAGTAGTTCAACCTAAAATAAAAATGACCAGTATGTCTATTATTGTTCATTATTTTTTAGAAAATTACAAGAAATCTCAATGTCTCAAGGTGATAGTAAAGAGAGAAATAGTAGTAAAGTGAATTGTGAAACGATCCAATAATGAGACTGAACCTCTTTTTATATAGGCGAGGATAGCTCAATATTTCTTAATTTAGAGAATAAGAAACTTGTATAATATGAATATAATTTTGGAAAATAATACAAAATTAGCTAATAACTAATAGACGAATTGTTTGGTATTTACACGGAAGTTTGTTTCCTTTTTTGTAAGTTACCCATTTTTATGAAGCTCCATCTAGTTTTTTTTGACCGTCACTTCAAGTCATATTGATTATTCGAAGAAGATCGCGTATTGGTATTAATCATGAAGATGCTATGCAACTTAGTACTTTGACTTCAAGTGGAACTTTCTAATTTGTCATTGACTATTGAAATGTGTGGTATAGATTTAAGATCGCATGACACCATCCAAAGATTACTCATACCAAACAACCAATCATCATTTACATCATTTACTATACTCCCATTTCGTGGTCTAGATGTGTCATTCCCTTCAATCTATCTTTAGTTTATTTCTTTTAATTGTATTTTATATTAATTTGGAGGGATATGAATTTCAACTCTAAAGACTATTTCTAAGAAACAATATGTAATTATTATTGACAAAGATTTTGTTAACAACGAATTTAAAAATTGCAAGACATAACTTGTACGTGAAAATGATTGATAAAATAAAGCAAATAAAGAGACAAGAAATTTATAGTGATTTAGTCCCAAAAAAGATGCATACGTCCATTGTATTTCACTATTTTATAGAGAATTATAAGAGTTTCTCTAAGTGTCAAGGTGAAAACAAAGAGAGAATTACAAGAGGGTGTATAGTGAAGTAATTGTGAGAAGAAAAATCATGAGACTGAGCCTCCTTTATATAAATGAGGGTGACTCTAGATTACCTAATTTTGTGAATAAAAAACTACATAATATAATATTAAAATTAGATGACTACATAATAATGAATAATTATCTCCTTCTTAATTAATTAGCTTACTTTTTAAGGGATTAGGCAAATCAGCTATTTGTGATAGTCAAAAAATCACGTTGTCAGTTACCATTACATTCTATTTAGTTTGCTTGGTGTTTTTAAAAAATATATATATATATATATATATATATATATATATATATATAACATTACACTTTACCTTGAGGAAGAAAAAAAAAGGAAAAAACGTAAACCTTGCTGATGATATTATAATTATATTCATGAAACACGTGAATCGTATATAATATATATTGGGTCGGTTAGAAGATTGTAATTTATTTGTATGACTGTATAGTTTTCTTCTCCAGTTATGAAAGCACACGTAAGTTTTTAATAATCGCCTGAATGTAGCCAAATTGAAAGGCAACATGCCGTTGTAGCCTCACCGCACGGATTTATATACGACAGCGTAATCCAATTATTAATTCCTTATGATCAACCACTCTAACTTAATTTATTTTAAAACCTTGTTGGGTTGGGTATACAACCATACATCTTTTTCTAAACAACCACAATTTATTTCATTTAAAAAAAAAATTTAAATAATTTTTTAATGACATTTCTTTATCGAGATAAAGGATTACGTAGCTTAAAAAAAAAATCACCAACGAATCACCTCAGTATTTATAAATATATATAGAAATGCTAAATGTTGCACTTACTCATTCTCGCGGGTGGATAGGTGAATTTTAGTTTTTAGTTTCATATTTTAATAATATAATAAAAGATGGAGTTAAAAAGAATGCAAAATATGGTGTATTTAACATTTCTTAATTATTTTTGAAGTTTGGATGAATATGTATATACTTAATTTGGATGGATGAGGTTTGTTTGAAAAAAAAACAATACAGAAAGAAATTAGGCAGTACACATTTTTTCAGCGAAAATATTGTTTTAATGTGGAGTACGGTTATACGCTTTTGTAAAAATAAAGTTCAATACGACCTGAATGAAAAACTAAGTAAAATAAAATAAAAGAAAATTTCAAATCTGTTAATTGGACTAAGTGCATTAATAATTTTAGTTATAATTTTATCTTTTATTTGAATTACTGAAAAATATAATTTAAAAACTAAATACACTCGTTATAGGGAAATTCAAGTATAAGAACAGCAGTTTTGCTTCTACTTAGGGGCATCTCTTCACACCATTGGACAAAATTAAATGGTAATGTAGAGAAGAGTGTATAATAAATCTGATACACCACAATATACTAAACATAAACTCAACATAAAATGATTGACAAAAAACGATTCTTTTGACCCGTTTGATTTACTCATTTGAACGAGTGTATTTAAATAGAAATTATGGAATGAGTTATAATTAGAATATAAGATGTAAAATAAAGTATAATAAGTTGTAATTAAAACGAGAGACATTAGTTCATGTGACTGATAGACCATTTGAATAAAAAAAATTGAAGTGTTAAAACAAACATTTATTCTAAAAAATTTCTTGAATAAAAAAACTAAAATTATTAAAACAAACATTCATTTTAATGAATTTTTCATTTAAACAGAATAAAATAAGTGAAACAAAGGGACATTCTCCATTTTCTTCTAGTCTACTATCTCTCCCTTAGTTTTAAATTCCATGATCAACTAATAACTAGAACTCTTTTGGAGTCTTCCTAAATCTTTTTCTTTTTCTATAGGCAATTAATCCACAAATGACTCAAGTTTTCAGAAAATTTGATTTTTTAGATCCTAACTTTAAGTAGGCATGGAAGACAGGGAAAAAAAAAACAATTACTATTTTCTAAGAGATTTAGTTTGACATTTTGTGGTGTAAATTGGGGCCCATAAATTGGAAATAGGAACTTGACCACGAATTTGGAGATTTTAATCATGATTTCGAAGAACAACGAAGGACATGAACAGTGGGAAGAAGCATACCCTAGAATAGATTCAATTATTTCCAATCAAATTACGAAGAAGACTTAAGATGAGTAACATTGGATAATGGTTATGGTTTTCACGGTAACGAGGATACAGAATT
>JXTB01000105.1:938249-1002774 GCA_002914805.1 Parasponia andersonii | reverse complement strand
ACCGGTCTGGTGTGGGCACGGACCTGAATTGGACAGGTTATATATCTAACTTAGCTATTTTGGATACTAGGAATTCAGTGAAGAGGCCCGTTTGTGGAATTGAAGCTCCGTTGAGAAGTTAGTTTTTTGCAAAAAGACGATCGAGGGCTTGGAATTGGTTCCCAACCCTCCGGAAGATCATTAACGATACCTTGAGGATTCAATAGTGTGGTATCGCTATTCGAACAAGGTAGGGGCTCAATTACCCCTGTTTTATATCGTTTTCGAATAAAACTTATTTTCTGCAACATATAAGAGCAAATGTGATTTTTAGTTTTCTTGAACATCTGTGATGAGAATTGATTGTATGATGTATACATATTGTATTGCTCTAAGAATTTTCTGAGTACAGGTTATTTTGGGTATATTAAACATAGGGCCGTTATGTTTTCTGTTTTCCTATAAAACCTAGTATACTGATTTTATCGAAAAATCTGAGTATAATTATTTTCACACTTCGGTTCTATATTGCACGTGTCATTGAATCATACATGAGCACCGTATTAGTATCGTGGGTTTACAGTGTGGCGCTGCATGCCCCACTGTCGGTGTAGAGTCCGTAGACCCGTGCGTGGTTTTGTTACTTTTGATTACCTCCCCATTTGGTAGGCATATGCAATTCAGTTGTCCCTCTAGGTTTGGTAGGCAACACACGGGTGTCCTCTCCGGATATGGGCTTAGGTGTCAGGCAGGCTGTTAGGCATACTTAGTGCCATCATCCTGGGTTTCCACAGATGAGAGCTCATGGGTATGGGTTAATTTGTGTCACGTGCATATGAATTGAATAGTTTTGATTATACTGTTTTATATATATATATATATATATATATATATATATATATATAGATTTCCGGTTTGGATTATATATATATATGTTTTGGACTAAACTAACTATGCAGAATTTCTCCATCACTAAAATATTTTCGACCGGGTAATTGTTTTTCCTACTGGGCATTTTATGCTCACCCCCTACCTTCTTCATCAGGTGGCGTCCTGTGCGATCTTGATGATCAAGAGGAGTAAGAGGTCATCTGGACTGTAGTTCGTTTCTTGGTAATGCTAGAAGCTTGATGTCATGGTGCTTGGATTGTTTGGATTTTGTTTAGCATTGAACCAAGATTACTACTTTCTATTTTGTCTGAGAACTTATGTATGCCATTCTGGGATTTGAGTTTCGTTGTGGATGATGATGATGCTTAGATTTATATTTGATTTCATGTTTTAAAGTAATTATTCGATCTATGTTTAATGGTGTATACGAACTGTAGGAGTGGTTCACGGGATGAAGTTCCAATTATTTTATTTAAATGGACCGTTTTATAAAAACTAAAACTTTTGACACTTTTCAATCAAGAAATTTCCCACCTTTGTGAAATTCCCCTTCTGCTACTGGCCCAAATTTTGGGTCGTGAAAAATACTACTTACAAAAATATTTTGAAAAATACCACTTTTGATTTTACAGTTTAAAAGTTGAATTTAGAAAAACAATACTTTTAAGAAAATCTTAAAAATACCATCTTTTACCACTTCAAAACATTCTATTATGTTTAAGCAAATTATTAATCTATTCTACTCCCGAATTCTCAAGAAGATAATTTTATTAGGTATTATTTATGAAATAGATTATTTTAATCATATCCAATATCTCTCGTATTCATGTATTAAATGTGAGATTAATTTAATCTCATTTTATCATGCATTCTAAACATAACCTCTATAATTCAACATTTAATTTTGCAAGTTAAATATATTCATTGAATGAAAACGACGAGGATCAGGCATTCGTCCAGACGAGCAATCCAGACTATCAGCCTCCAGTTTCGAAGGAACGTCAGTTGGATTAGGCTGATCACCTCCAGCGGTTCATACGTCTCCAGCCAGGGCAGTTTGATGGTAGACCAGAAGCTCTCACAGCAATTTCTTAGTTGCATGAGATGGAGAGGCACTTTTGGACCCTTAGTACTCCAGTTGAGTTTTGGGTTGTGTTTGCTGTTACCCGTTTGACGGAGAGTGCCATTCGTTGGTGGGAAATAGTGGAACAGATGCAAGATGCAGTGGGCTTGACTTGGGAAGACTTTGAACGGATTTTCAAGGCTCAGTATGCCAATGAGGATTAACAGGATGAAGTTGTGAATCGGTTTGAGACGTTGATTCAAGGTAACAGAATCGTGAATAAGTACCTGATAGAGTTCACTGAGGTGACAAGTGTTGCTCTTGGACCGTGTACGAGTGAGAAGTACCGAGTTACCAAGTTCAGGAGTCATCTGAATCGGAACATTTTCAACAGGATTGGTACTCAGACTTTCCATACTCTTCCTGAGATTGCAGTGGCTGCCCAGCAGGCAGAGGCTATCAAAGAAGGATTGGATTCTAGGAGGAACCAGCAGAGAGGTAATGACAGGAAAGCCACCAGAAGGAACCAGGGGCAGTGATCAGCCCAGGGTACTCCGAACAATAGGAGCTTGAACAGCAGTGGTTCTTTAGGAGATGGCAGAGGCAGTCTGTACGGAGGATGTTTTGTTTGTGGCCAGCAGGGTCATCGGAAGAAGGAGTGTCCCAACCGTCTGCAGAAATCTCTTCTTTCTCAGGGAGGACTGCAGAAGAGCCAGTCCGGTCATATTTCTTATCAGAACACTCAAGCAAGGCCGCAACAGTCACAGGGTGTTTTGCAGGCTTTTACTTCCTCTCAGCCTTATCAGCATTAGTACCGCCCTCAGGGTTTTACTCAGAATTTTCAGACTCCTCAGGCCTCAGGGTGTTAGAGTGGGCGTGGTTTTGGTAATAGTGGTCCAAGATCCAGCAGTAGCTGTCCAGGCTAGGAAAGAGGTAACAAGGGGAAAAGAAAGGTGACTGGCCAAGCCTATACTTTTACTAGGGCAGACGACACTCAGGATCATATCGGCCGAGGTGTTGTTGATGATATGATCTTTCTTTCACACTCTTGGGCACATGTTTTGTTTGATACTGGTGCATCCCATTTATTCATATCCTTATTGTTTGCTTAAATGTTGGGGTTAAAATTTTCTGATTTGGATTATGTATTGACGTTGGGTACACTTTTGGGAGGAGTAGCCGATGTGTCTAGTGTGTGTAAGTCTTGTTGGGTTATGGTTGGTGATAGAAAACTTCTTGCTGATTTGATTGTGTTGCCGATGAGATAATTTGACCTGATACTCGGTATGGATTGGTTGTCAAAGTATCGAGCTGTTGTAGACTGTCATAAGAAGCATGTGACTTTTTTTCCTGGTGATGGGCAACCTATTGTCTATCAGGCTGGGATGAGTCCGTTGAGGCCTAGTCCTGTTCTGAAAGTGTGCATAAGTGGAAGGAAGAAACTCGAGTGTTAAGGGAACTTGTTTGCTATGGATGGCGAGGTGAGGACAGACGATCAAGACCTATGGATTCCGATGGTGTGTAAGTATTCGGAGGTGTTTTCTGAAGATTTACCTGGGTTATCACCTGATAGGGAGATCGAGTTCTATATTAAACTAGTTCCTGGAGCTCAGCTAGTTTCTATTCTAGCCTATCGCATGGTGCCTACTAAGATGGAAGAATTAAGAGAACAGTTGGACGACTTGCTTTCCAAAGGCTTCATTCGCTGTAGCACTTCTCCTTGGGGTGCTCCTGTTTTGTTTATGAAGAAAGCTGATGGTTCGTTGAGACTCTGTGTGGATTACAGGAAGTTGAATTATTTAACAGTGAAGAACAAGTATCCTTTGCTAAGGATAGATAAGTTGTTTGATCAATTTGGTGGTTCAAGGTTCTTGTCCAAGATCGATTTTAGATCTGGTTATCATCAGTTGAAGATAAAGGAAGATGATATACCTAAGACAGCATTCAGAACCCGATATGGTCACTTTAAGTTTCTGGTGATGCCGTTTGGTTTAACAAATGCTTCCGCAGCATTTATGGATCTCATGAATCGGGTCTTCAGGCATTTTTGGACTGTTTTGTGGTTGTGTTTATTGATGACATCCTGGTATATTCCAAGACTTGAGAAGAGCATGCCGAACATTTGGGGATAGTACTCAAGACCTTGAGAGATCATTGGTTGTATGCCAAGAAATCGAAGTGTGACTTTTGAATGTCAGAAGTAAACTTCTTGGGCCATTGATTTCTCATGGAGGTATTTCAGTCGATCCCGCTAAAATCAAAGCTGTCCTGGAGTGGGAAAGACCAAGAAATGTGACAGAGGTACGTAGTTTCCTTGGATTAGCAGGTTACTATCGTCATTTTGTGCAAGATTTCTTAAGAATTACTTTGCTTTTGACCAAGTTAACCAGGAAGAACGTCAAGTTTGTTTGGGATCACAAAAGTGAAGAAGCTTTTGTCAAGTTGAAGCAGAGTTTAACCACTGCACCTATTCTTACTATTTCTAACAGTAACGAGCCTTATGTGATGTATTCCGATGCTTCAAAAACGGGTTTGTGATGTGTCTTGATGCAGAATGGTCAAGTTGTGGTTTATGTTTCTCGTCAGTTGAAGCCACATGAGAAAAACTATTCTATCCATGATTTGGAGCTTGCATGATCTGGTACAGCCATGCACCTTTTTCTGAGAGCATAACAATTTACCTTTTTCTGAGAGCATAACAATTTAATGTCTAGGAACCTAAAAATATAATTAATAATAATAACTTGAACGTATTCTTTTTTTTTTTTTTTGAAAAAGTAACTATTATTGAAACTTCTCATACAATTTTAATAGTTTTGGAATGGAAATTAGTTATTGGAGCAAGAAGACAAGTTAAATTATTTTAGTTATCTAAATTTTGTGGAGAGCTAGTCACCATTTTTAGTATGTAGTGTTAAAAACAAAAGGTGCTTTATGGTATTGCTGCTAAATTGTCCAAGTGTTTGTTTGACTGATTCCAATATGTACTTTTGAATTAGCTATTCATTTCAATTATGTAAAGTACATTTAAACATTTCAGAAAAATCAGTATTTATTGACATGATCAGATTTTTATGATTGGGACGTGTGGATCAATTGTGAAAGTCTCCTAAATGTTTCTAATCAGCTTTTATGGGTGATTTTCAGGGTTAGTGAGCGAAGGAAAGGTTGCTCCATAAGGCCTCTTGGGTGAAAGGATTGATGTGTATGACAATTTGTATTTTAGCTAGTTCTTCATTAGAAACATTTCTATAGCTTTTTCTACTTAGATGTTTTATTTTTACTGTTCTTTGTGAGAAGATAGATTCGGTACTTTGAAGAGAATTCAAGAACGAATAATTAAAATCTAGTTGAGTGGTACTGGGTGAATAAAATTGGTTAATCTATTCGACATGATTGAAGCAATTAAAAAAATGGGGTATTTTATTTCTTTTAATTTATTGTAAAATCAATTAATTTATTTTGTATCATTCAGATTAAAACTAATTGGTTCATTCTCGGGTGTGATCCCATAAAGTAGGCAGTTACCAAAGTATGTAAAAATTTTGGTGTTATTCTTACAATTTTATTATTTCACTATTTTGATAATTAAATAAATTCGATAGTACCTTAAAATTAATTGATAATTAATTAAATTCGATAACACCTAAATAAACGGACCTTACAAAGTTTATGAAAATCAAGACCAAGATGAGGAGGAAAAACTTAATGGATTCGCATCTTTCCAACATCTAGTTAAGTGTTCAATGGGACACAAGGTAAGAAAAGCGATCATTTTTGTAATCGAAATTATATTTTGGTCCATTTAAATATTAGTTCAGATACTTAAAAAAAAAATGTTAGTTCAGAGATTTTGTCCTTTTATACTAAGTTTCAATTAAGACGATATTGCCTCCTCCAAAAAAAAAAAATAAAAAATCAAGGCACTATCGCAATCACGAAATTATAGGAATATTTAATAACTAGTAAACAACGAAAACAAGACGAAAAACTTGAACTCAGCTAATGAAAAATGAAGAAAGAGATCATAAACTATTGTAAAAATTTGTTGCTTGTCCTATTTAGATTCAATAAAACTTGAAAATATTGGACAAGATATTTTTTATTTTTGAGATAATATTAGACCAGATTCGAAACTTTAATTTATATATCAAAATATGGACTTTAAAAGTTTTTAAAAGCTACAATAATTAAAAAACATTTTTTAGTAAAATATGCACTTGAAAATTGAAGGCTACGAGGGCTACGATATAAACAGGTTTACCATTGTTTTTTAGTGTTTTGTCTTTTACTTTTCGGAAAGCTTGATACTTGTTCAAACTCTTTTTACCTTTAAACTAAAAAATTTCATTTATTTAGCATTTTTAACATTCTAAGTTTCTTATGTGATTAATGCACGAGGTAAAAAAATTGGGTTCTTTTGGACTCTTTTTTAATGATACTTTATCCTTTTCTTTTGGCTCAAAAAAAAACATGTATAAGTATATTGTGTTAACATAGTCACTTTATTTGTCATGAGTCAAAAAGCATACGGCTTGTACAGGAAATTGGATCTATAATGGTGATGATGTCGTCTAAATATCGCATATAACTTTTGATTTATGTTTGGTATATTGTATAAGTGCTGTGTATTGTTTTAATTAAAGACAATATTGTATTTAGTTGTATTTTTGTATTGTAAAATTTAATTTGACATCAAAATTTAATACAAAATAAAGAGTATCATTTAATATTGAAAAAAGAAATTATATTATACTGCATTGTAAAATTATATTGTACATTGATTCTCTTTGTTTTTTCTACTCTTAATTTCTTTCTAATAATTTTTTCTTACATTACTAAATTCCTTTAAAAAGTGATATTTTTCTAAATAAATTTTAAAAGTATTATTTTCTAAAATTAATTTTAAAATGTGATATTTTTGAAAAATAACTTTTGAAAATGGTCATTTTGAAGTGGCATCTTTCTAAACATATTATTCAAAATGGTCTTCTTCTAAATTAATTACAAAAAATGATATTTTTCAAAAATTTAACTTTAATATAATACCTAAATAAATTACAAAAACAAACGTAATATTATAATAGAATAATACAATACAATCCAATAAAATATATACAATACAATATTATACAATAGAGCGCACCAAATATGATCAATAACTAGAGGATTTTAATAGTTTTTTAAATCTAAATTGATTCAGGAGCAATTCGAGTTAATAATTAAACATGAGGGAGGGGGTTTCTGAGTTGTTATTTTCTTTACGATATATACATCAAACCACATAGCCTTTGATTCTTGCATATGCATGCTTTCCTAAGGATGAAGGGCTTCATACATTATTATTAGACTCATGCTCCTTAGTCGTTTAGGAAACGGTGTGGTGTGACTTGTGAATGCTGCCTAACTTGAAGAGTCCTGACGCATATGTTTGACTTGCACGTCTTCACAGTGGCTGAATCAAGCCAGACTAGGCAACTACTTAAATTAGAAGCGTGTGTCACACTTCACTGAATGAAAGACATGACCTGAAATCATTCTAGGTACTGTGAATTCATGTGTACGGCTATGCTTTATGCATTTACGACACCTAATAGGTGTCACCTATGCACCAAATTATAACCTCCTTTTAACATATAGTCATCATTAATATGTAAACTTAAAACATTGAAATTCGTAGATTCGAATTCATCATATAAACACAAATGAACTTTTGTTGATTGGAAATTTGGAATATAAAAATGAATTAGTCATGGATAAAACCGCTTATTTCCTCCCACACCAGTCAGACAGTCCAAGTATTTATCATGATAAAAAGCATAAATAATCCCCAATGCAATAGGATATATATATAGTTGGATTCACGTGGTTGTCAACATTCGTATCAAAAAAAAAAAAAAAAAGAAATTCCTTGGTTGTCAACATCTGCACATAACGCGATCGCTAATCCGTCCAGGATAATTTTTGGCTTAGATGCCTTCTCGTATTGAGTCAAGATCATGTCCTTCATACTATTACAATCGACTTGAGATGCAGTAGTTAAAATGACATTGTCGTCAAGAAGAATAAGTGCCCAACAGTTATACTCCTTTAAGAACATTTCATTCATGCGTCTATCATTCTATAGTTTCTGTCTCTACACTTCTAACCCAAGATGAAAAGTTTCAAACAAAAAAAGAAATAAATAGAGGGATAAGGGACGTTTTTATAACTCATGTAAGTCGGTCACTCGCAACATTGTAGATGTAGTCAATGGAATATATGTTTTTTTCTCTCCCCCCGGCGGCGAGTTAATGAGGACTAAAGGTATAGACAAACTTCTTGATCTTATAAAAAACCGAAATTTTCAAGGGTAATTTAGATATTTTATTAATTTTTCGGATATAATAATATAAAAGTTAATTTGTAAAAGTTTTATGACTAAATTATAATTTTTGGGGGACTAATTTGAAAGATATTTGAAATTTTGTGGACCATTGTATAATTTTTAAAAATTACACAGTCCTCGTTAAAACAGGGCCACGTGACCCTGTCATCTCTCTCTCTCTCTTCTGCCCCCTCCCCCCTCCCCCCCGACACTCTCTCTCGCTCTCTTTGCTCATTCTCGGCCGAGGAACTGAGGAACCTGCTGCAGCCCCCCTAGGCTTCGTTTGGAATGCCCACCGCCCAGCGTGAGTTCGCCGCACCGCCAGGGTGCTCCACCGCTGGCCCCGCGCAACTGCCGACGCCCGCTCGCCAGAAAACACTATTGATTACCGTTTGAAGCTTTTCATCACCGGCGTCGTTTTGGGCCATTTTAGCTCGCATTTTTAGGCTCGTTGGATTCGTCTCGTCGAGAGGAAGCTCAGGATATATATATCTTAATCTCATACTACTCGAATCAAAAGTTGCCATTTTTGGATATTTTGAGTTTAAGTTTGACTTTTTAATCCGGCCGTTAGATCGTGGTTTCGTTGTCATTTTTGGATTGTACTCAAAAAATGGAGAAGTTTGATATATATATATATATATTGTATATGTTTGGTGACTAGCACGAAAATTGAAATCACATAGCTAAGATTTGTCTCGATTTGCATGCCACAGGTCCATGTAAGCCCGGACCAGAATTGATCAAGTGATATATCTAACCTAGCTATTTTGGGTAATAAGAATTCAGTGAAGAGGTCCGTTTATAGATTTGAAGCTCCGTTGAGAAGGTGGTGTTTCGCAAGAGGATGATCGAGGGCTTGGAATTAGTTCCCGACCCTCCGAACGATCGTCAACGACACCTTGAGAATTCAATTACGTGGTTTCGCTATTCTTGTGAGATAGAGATTTAGTTACCTTCGTTTTATACTATTTTCGAATAAAACTTATTTTCTGCAATATATTGGAACATATGTGGTTTTGAATTTCTTGAACATATGTGATGGATTGTGATGGTAAACTGGTTTAAGATATTGATTCAAGGTAACAGAATGGTGAATGAGTACCTAATAGAGTTCACTGAGTTGACAAGTGTTACTCTTGGACTGGGTATGAGTGAGAAGTACCGAGTTGCTAAGTTCAGGAGTCGTCTGAATCGGAACATTTTCAACAGAATTGGCACTCAGGCTTTCCGTACTCTTTCTGAGATTACGGTGGCTGCCCAGTGGGCAGAGGCCATCGAAGAGGGATTGGATTCTAGTAGGAACTAGCAGAGAGGTAATGATAGGAAAGTCACCAGAAAGAACTAGAGGTAGTGGTCAGCCCAAAGTACTCTGAATAGTAGGAGCTCAAACAATAGTGGTTCTTCAGGGGGTGGTAGAGATAGTCCGTATGGAAGATATTTCGTTTGTGCCCAGCAGGGTCATCGGAAGAAGAAGCATCCTAACCGTTTGCAGAAATCTCCTCTTTCTCGGGGAGGACTGCAGAAGAGCTTGTTAGGTTCTATTTTTTATCAGATAACTCAAGCAAGACCGTAACAATCACAGAGTGTTTCGTAGACTTTTACTTTCCCTCAGCCTTATCAGCATCAGTACCGCCCTCAAGGTTTTACTCAGAGTTTTCCAACTCCTCAGGCCTTAGGGAGTTAGGGTGGGCGTGGATATGGCAGTAGTGGTCCAGGATCCAGCAGTACCCATCCAGGCTATGGAAGAAGCAACAAGGGGAAAGGAAAGATAACTAGCCAAGCCTATACTTTTACTGGGATAGACGACACTCAAGATCGCACCGGCCGAAGTGTTGTTGGCTATATGATCCTTCTTTCACACTCTTGGGCATATGTTTTGTTTGATACTGGTGCATCCCATTTATTCATATCCTTATTGTTTGCTCAACTGTTGGGGTTGGAATTTTCTAGTTTGGATTATGTATTGATGTTTGGTACACCTATAGGAAGAGTAGCCGATATGTCTAGTGTATATAAGTCTTGTCAGGTTGTGGTTGGTAATAGGAAGCTTCTTGCTGATTTGATTGTGTTACCGATGGGACAGTATGACATGATACTCGATATGGATTAGTTATCAAAGTATCGAACCGTTGTGGACTGTCATAAGAAGCGGGTGACTCTTTTTCCTAGTGATAGGTAACCTATTGTCTATTAAGATAGAATAAGTCTGTTGAAGCCTAGTCCTGTTCTGAAAATATGCATGGGTGGAAGGAAGAAACTTGAGTGTTATGAGAACTTGCTTGCTATTGATAGCGAGGTGAGGACAGACGATCAAGTCCTATGGTTTCTGGTAGTTAGTGAGTATTCAAAGGTATTTCCTGAAGACTTACCAGGATAGCCATTAGATAGGGAGATCGAGTTCTGCATTGAACTAGTTCCTAGAGCTCAGCCAGTTTCTATTCCAGCCTATTGCATGGCTCTTGTTGAGATGGAAGAGCTGAGAAAACAGTTGGATGATCTACTTTCCAAGGACTTTATTCGCAGTATCACTTCTTTTTGGGGTGCTC
Organism: Parasponia andersonii; assembly: GCA_002914805.1. NCBI lineage: Eukaryota > Viridiplantae > Streptophyta > Magnoliopsida > Rosales > Cannabaceae > Trema > Trema andersonii. The sequence continues at coordinate 991,925 of JXTB01000105.1, read as the reverse complement.
TTGTCTTATTTGCGAAGAAAGCCAATGGTTCGTTGAGACTCTGTGTAGACTATAGAAAGTTGAATCAGTTGACAGTGAAGAACAAATAACCTTTGCCAAGGATAGACGAGTTGTTTGATCAACTTAGTAGTTTAAGTTTATTCTCCACGATCAATTCGAGATCTGGTTATCATCAGTTGAAGATAAGGGAGGACGATATACCTAAGACAGTATTTAGAACTCGATATGGTCATTTTGAATTTTTGGTGATGTCATTTGGTTTAACGAATGCTCCTGCAGTATTTATAGATCTCATGAATTGGATCTTTAAGCCGTTTTTGGACTGTTTTGTGGTTGTGTTCATCAATGACATTCTAGTATATTCCAAGACTCGAGGAAAGCATGCCAAACATCTGGGGATAATACTTAAGATCTTGAGAGATTATCAGTTGTATGCCAAGAAATCAAAGTGTGACTTTTAGATATCGAAAGTGAAGTTCTTAGGCCATGTGTTTTCTCATGGAGGTATTTCAGTCGATCCCACTAAGATAGAAGCTGTTTTAGAGTGGGAGAGACTGAGAAATATTGCAGACGTATAGAGTTTCTTTAGTTTGGTAGGTTACTACCGCCGTTTTGTGCAAGATTTCTCAAGGATCGCCTTGTCTTTGACAAAGTTGACCAGGAAGGATGTCAAGTTTTGGATCACGAAAGTAAAGAAGCTTTTGTTAGGTTAAAGCAGAGTTTAACTACCACACTAGTTTTTACTATTCCTGACAGTAGGAAACCTTATGTGGTGTATACTGATGCTTAAAAGATGGGTTTGGGACGTGTCTTGATGCAGAATGGTTGGGTCGTGACTTATACTTCTCGTCAGTTGAAGCCACGTGAGAGGAACTATTCCACCCATGATATGGAGCGTGCAGCAGTGATCTTTGCATTGAAGATTTGGCGATGTTACTTGTTTAGTGTGAAGTTCGACATATTCTCTGATCATAAGAGTTTGAAGTATCTTTTTACTCAGAAAGATCTGAACTTAAGACAGCGAAGATGAGTTGAGTATATGGAGGATTATGATTTCGACCTATAGTATCATCCTGGCAAGGCTAACGTTGTAGCTGATACACTGAGTAGGAAGCCTCGTGGTACACTGGCTACGCTAGTATTTGAAGATTGAAGGAACTCAATTGCGATTAGTGACTACAACTTACAGTACTTCAAGAATGAAGGGGTTGTTTACCTGAGCAATATTGTAATTTCATCATTACTTCTCCATACTGTCCAACAGAGTCAGTGGCAAGACAAGCAATTGAGGATAATCTGGAATCGGTTTTAGAATAGTGAACAGTTAGATGGTTAGAGCACTAATAGAGAAGGGATTTTGCTTTTTAGTGGGAAGTTAGCTGTAGTTAATGACCCTAATCTTCGAGAAACTATTCTAATTGAGGCTCACAAATCAAGGTTCGTCGTACATCTGAGTAGTGATAAGATATAGTGAGACTTGAAGAGGCAGTATTGGTGGAAAGGGATGAAAAAGGATGTAACTACCATTATGGCTAAGTGTTGACTTGTCCACAAGCCAAGGCTGAACACCAGAGGCCGACTGGGTTACTTCAGCCGTTGCCAATTCCATAATGGAAGTGGAACAAGATCACGATAAACTTCATGACTGGTTTGCCGAAGACCTTAAGGAAGAATGATGTAATGTGGATAGTAGTCGATTGGTTCACGCGAAGAGTACTCACTTTATACTGATCCGGATGGACTCCTCACGTACTAAGCTCAGTAGACTATATATCGAGAACATTATACGCTTGCATGGTGTGCCTTCAAGTATAGTCTTTGATAGAGATCCAAGGTTTACTTTTAAGTTTTGGAAAGCCTTACAGAAAATGTGGGTACGCAGTAGGATATCAGTACAGCTCACCATCCGGAGACAGACGGTCAGTGTGAAAAGACTATTCAGATTCTTTTGGACATGCTATGTTGTTGCATATAAGATTTTGGTGGGAACTAGGATGATCATCTTTCTTTGGTGGAATTTTCTTACAATAACAGTTACCAGACAAGTGTGAGTATGACTCTATATGAAGTGTTATATGGGAGGCTGTGTAGGTCGCCTTTGTGTTGGGTAGAGCATGAAGAGCGTGTTACTCTTAAACTTGAACTGATTAAGGAGACTACTAAGAAGATCAAGAATATCCAAGAGAGGCTCAAGGAGGTTCAGAGTCACCAGAAGAGCTATGCTGACCCGAAGAGGCATAAGTAGAGTTCGATATTGGTGATTTCGTATTCTAGAAAGTGACTCCAAGGCATGGTGTGACAAAGTTTGGGGTTAAGGGTAAGCTTGCTCCAAGTTATGTTGGCCCTTTTGAGATCACTGAGAGAATCAGACTAGTGACATATCGCTTGAATCTATTTGCACAGTTAGGTCATATGCATAATATATTTCATGTGTCAATGTTGAAGAAATACACGCTAAACCCATCTCATGTTGTTCGGTACGTGCATATATTGATCCAAGAAGATGTGTCCTATGAAGAGCAACCTGTTCGTTTGTTGGCTAGAGAGTTGAAGGTGTTTCGCAACAAATAGATTTTACTTGTCAAGATGCTTTGGGAATATCACAAAGAAGACGAGGCTACTTGGGAACTCGAGATGGAGATGTACGAGAAGAACCCTCATTTGTTCAACTTTCAATTAGAAGTTGTTTTTTGATGTAAGCCTTAACTAGTATTTTGAATCTCGGGATGAAATTCTCATAAGAAGGGGAGAATGTAAAAAACCTAGAATTTTCGAGGATAATTTGTATATTTTACCAATTTTTTGGATATAATAATGAATGTATTAAAATTTTATGCAGAATGATTAAATTGTAATTTTTGTGGGATAAATTTGAAAGAGATTTAAAATTTTGGGAACTATTATACAATTTTTGAAAATTGCACAATCCCTATTAAAACAAGGCCGTGTGACCTTGTCATTTCTCTCTCTCTCTCTCTTCTCCCCCTCCCCCTAATTCTCTCCCTCGCTCTCTTTGCTCACTCTGGGCTGAGGAACCGATGAAGCCGCCGCTGCCCTCTAGGCTTCGTCTGGCTTGCCCACTGCCTGGCGTGAGTTTGCCAATCTGCCAGGATGCTCCGCCACCAGCCCTATGCAATTGTCGACGCATGCTCGCCGAAAAATGCCATTGATGATTGTTTGAAGCTTTTCGTCATCGGCATCATTTCAGGCCGTTTCAGCCCGCGTTCTTAGGCTCGTTGGATTCATCTCGTCGAAAGAAAACTCAATGTATGTATATATTTTAACCCATACTGTCCGAATTAAAAGTTGTCATTTTCGGATATTTTGAGTTTAAGTTTGACTTTTTAGTCTGGCCATTGGATCGTGGTTTTGTTGTCTTTCTTGGATTATACTCAGAAAATGAGAAAGTTTGATATATATATATATATATATATATATATATATATATATATATTACCTATATTTGATGACCGGCATGAGAATTGAAATTGGACGGCTTAGATTTGCCTCGATATACGTGCCACCAGTCCGATGTAGGTGCGGACCTGTATTGGACAAGTTATATATCCAACCTAACTATTTTAGATGTTAGGAATTTAGTGAAGAAGTCTGTTTGTGGATTTGAAGCTCTGTTGAGAAGGTGAGTTTTCACAAGAGGACGATCGAGGGCTTGGAATTGGTTCCCGACCCTCCGAACTATCGTCAACGACACCTTGAGGATTCAATAGTGTGGTATCACTATTCTTATGAGGTAGAGATTCGGTTACTTTCGTTTTATACTATTTTCGAATAAAACTTATTTTCTGCAACATATTGGAAAAAATGTTGTTTTGAATTTCTTGAACATATATGATGGATTGTGATGGTATGATGTACGTATATACTATATTACTCTGGGGATTTTCTGAGTACAAATTATTTTGGGTATATCAAAATAGAGCCGTTACACTGCTCGTTTTTCTATAAAAACCTAATATACTTATTTTATTAAAAAACTAGAGCACGATTATTTTCACACTTCAGCTCTGTATTGCACGTGTCATAGGATCAAACATGAGCACCGTGTTAGCATCGTGGGTTTACAGTATGGCGTTGTGTATCCCACCATCAGTGTAGAGTCCATAAACCCGCGTGAGATTTTTTTACTTCTGATTACCTCCCCATTTGCTGGACATAGGCTGTGTGGTTGGCCTTCTAAGTTTGGTAAGTAACAATTGGGTATTCCCTTCGCGTATAGGCTTAGGTATCAGGCAAGTTGTTAGGTACACTTAGTGCCATAATCTTGGATTTCCACAGATGAGAGTATGTAAGATCATGGGTATGGGTTGATTTGTGTCATGTATATATAGATTGATAGTTTTGATCGTACTGCTTTATATATAAATATATATATATACACGTGGATTTCCAGTTTGAAATATATATATATATATATATATATGTGTTTTGGATTGAAACTAACTATGCAAGAATTTTCTATAAAAAAAAAAGTTTTCGATCAAGGTAACTCTTTTTCCTACTGGGTATTTTGTGTTCACTCCCTTCCTCAGGTGGTATCCAGTATGACTTTAGAGATCAAGAGGAGTCAAGAGTCATCTTGACTGTAGTTTGGTATCTTGGTAATACTTAGAGTGTGTTGTTATGGTGTTTGGACTGCTTGGATTTTGTTTTAGTATTGAACCAAGATTACTATATTATATTTTTGTTTATAAACTTATGTATGTCATTTTGATGTCTATTCTGATGTAGATAATGATGATACTTGAACTTATATTTGATTTACGTTTTTTTTTATATTTATTCGATATATGTTTAATAGTGTATACGAACTGTGAAAGAAGTTCACAAGATGAAATTCCAAATATTTTATCTAAATGAACTGTTTTATAAAACTAAAATTTTTTAGGCGTTTTTCAAATAAATCAAGGAATTCTATTTTCGCGAAATTTACCTTCTGTCACTAGTCTAAGTTTTGGTTTGTGTCACTAGTCTAAATTTTGGGTTGTGACAGTCTAGTTACGAAGTTATTTATTCCCTTAAATTTCTAGTATTGTAGTTGAATCAACGTGATACCTTGTTTTCAGTTTCTTGAGACGTTTTTTCTTGACTACGACAAACTGCTTATTTTCTTTTTAAATTTTTTGAAAGTATAGAAATTAATAAATTCTATAATTTTACGTACCGGCCGACATGCATATTAACAGTCTAATAATTGTTATTTCTGTTGGGAGCTCTGGTAAAAGCAATTGACTTTTATACATAAAAATATTTTCATATTACTAAATTAATAGAGCATTATTCAATTATTATTCTGTGCATCATCTTGAATATGGCTCCTGTTGGATGCAATTCATTTATAATTAATTAATTTGACTTCACGATTATGTAAATAAAGGTGGCTGTTTATTTATATTATAATAGTGGCAAAAGTTTGACTTATTTTGGTCAACTAAAATTAGCTGATGTTTTAGGATATTATTTTTAAGGTTTAAGCTATTATTTTTAATTAACAACCTTTAGCATTTTGTTAAACCGTAAAGCTGGTGATCTTTTCAAGTGTTGTTAATTCTTTTTATAGTATTATAATATTAAATGTGAAGTATTTTTCATAGGGCCTCATATAATCCTTGCTAATCACATGTAAGACGGAATACGAATTCTGGGGTCCATATTTTCAATTGTAATCTATCTAGCTTTTATTCGTAAATATGAATAAGGTTTGAAATTAATCTTTCTCAAGTTGGGTTAAATATAAATGCTTAATGATAGTGCTATTTAATGATTTATTTGGTTTCCCGTACTAATTTGTAGGCTGGATCCAGCCGAAATTAGTATTAGAACTTTAGAGTAATTTAATTAATTTATGCATGAGTTTTCATATTCTACTCATTGAATATTTGAATTATTTTTCAAAAGATTTGTATTTGAAGGGAAAGACAAAATCCTTTGAAGTTGTATAAACATTGTTATTTCTTCGTGTCTTTTTAATATTCATAATTGTCACAACCAAAAATCTAAAATCGTGATATTTAATAAGTTTAATTATAAAATATGAGTTAAAGGATTAATTTTTAAATTAAACTTGAGTATATTATTCAATTGTTTCGATCCATAAAATTTGCATCTACAATCTCCGATTTAAAGAAAACATTTCCACAATATTAACAATTTGATACTATATCAAGAAGGGTTTTAGAAAATCTTAGTTCGTTTAACAGCTTAGTTGACAAAAATTAAATTTCGTCCTAATATAAGATGTTGGCGGAGGTTTCGTCAACAATAAATTTGGGAATTTGCAAGATGTGACTTGTGTGTGAATAGAGTTAATCTAATCAAAGCAAGTAAAAGACAAGAATTTTATAGTGGTTCAGCCCCAAAAAAGATGAGCTTACGTCCACTGTTTTTCACTATTTTCCGAAAGATTACAAGAATTTCGTTCAATCTCAAAATTGAGAGAGATATCAGTCCAAAAGTAATGTTTTTTTTTCTTTTTTCCGAACCTCTTTCTACAACACTGAACTCCCTTTATATAGGTGAGGACAGTTCAGTGTTTTCCAATTGTAAAAGGATAAGTGTATAATTATGAAATACAATTTAAGTAACAATATAATTGGGTGATATCCTAAATAGAATAATCGGTTGATCTCCATTCATATACTTGTTTCTCTTTCTTTGTAGGTTACCCATTTGATGAAACTTAGTCTAGTTTCTTTTTCATTGTAGTCGCACTTAACTCGTTCAGAGGAGGTCGCACTTAACTCTTACAGAGGAGGTCACACTTAATCTTACTCATGCGACCTGACACGTCCTCTTGGTCAACTTTTTCCTTTTTGGCATTGACCAACATATAGGTTTTTAGACCGCACAATAATTACCCCCCAGCTCCATTAGTTCTTTAGGACAAAATGGAGCTTCCTTCTATTATAAGTGTGAGCTTAAAAAAAATGCGATGTCATGACTTAGACTTGAGATCTTTAGAAGAGTCGCCAGATCTCAAATCTTACATTTTCAAGATCACGCATACCTTTTTTTGATAGACAAAACCACGTGTCACCTTCTCTCAAAAGAATAGCAAAACTCGAGGAGACTTTTCCGTTCTTTGAGTAGACACAATGATAGCGATGACGCCAGCTGTTGACTTGTAGGATTTTGTCTCGACTCTCTGCTGATCCTTTCGAAGACGCTTCTTGATTGCCGTTTTTGTTCGTTGTTTAAGCAATCTCTATTATCGGTTGATCTCCGAGAAGGTTATCCACGATTACGGTCAGTGCTTGAACTCTCTATACCAGATTCCAGAGGCAAGTTTGCGACCTTGCCTTTTTCCTTGGAGATGCGATCTTCATGACCCCCTTATTGGGTTTTATGCTGGTCGCGTTTCCTTGTCTCTAGGATCTGTATTCCTTTCTCAGGTAATTGAGCAGGACGTTCTCTAGGACGTTCGTGCTGTGGTGGAGTCACCATCTGTCTTTCAGTAAGTCGTCGTAGGGAGTCATTAATCTGGTTAGTGATTTGCTGAAGGTTCACCAGTGCCTCCTCCATGCGATCCTATCTCTGGGCAATGCTTTCTGATGCAGTCACGGCGGGCTGATCCTAAGCAGGATCTGCCTGTGCAGCAGCAGTGGGTTGGTTTTGGCTAGTTCCGGTGACTCTAGTAGTATTTCTGGTGTTTGCCATTATTAGAAAAGCGAAATTTGACAAACTATTTTGCCGGAATAGCCCTCATTCTAGCACCAATTGTTGACAGAGGTTTTGTCAACAATAAATTTGGGAATTTGCAAGATATAGCTTGTGTGTGAATAAGGTTAATCTAATCAAAGCAAGTAAAAAGAAAATAATTTTATAGTGGTTTAGCTCCAAAAAAAATGAGCATACGTCCACTGTTTTTCACTATTTTCTGGAGGATTACAAGAATTTCGTTCAATCTCAAAGTTGAGAGAGATATCAGTCCAAAAGTAATATTTTTTTTTCTTTTTCCCGAACCCCTTTCTACAACACTGAACTCCCTTTATATAGGTGAGTATAGTTCAGTGTTTCCCAATTATAAAAAACGGATAACTGTATAATTATGAAATATAATTTAAGTAACAATATAATTGGGTAATATCCTAAACGGAATAATCGGCTGATCTCTATTCAAATACTTGTTTCTCTTTCTTTGTAGGTTACTCGTTTGACGAAGCTTAGTCTAGTTTTCTTTTCATTCTGATCGCACTTAACTCGTTTAGAGGAGGTTGCACTTAACTCTTACGGAAGAGGTCGTACTTAATCTTACGGAGGAGGTCGCACTTAATCTTACTCATGCGACCTGACACGTCCTCTTGGTTAACTTTTCCTTTTTTTGGCATTGACCAACATATAGGTTTTAAACCACACAACATAAGATATAGAAAATGTCCAAGTATTGTTTTCAAAATTCCTCATACACAGAAGGTTTTTCGTCATGGTAAACATATCCACATACACCACTTGTCGTAACCTGAGAAGCTCTACTCGTCGGTAACGAAAACAAGAAATCTACTCGCAACTAGCGAGCTCATGGACATTTCTTAACAAATTGGTTACTACATGACTAGCGAACTCATTGTCATTTACTCGCGAATGGAGACAACTAGCGAGGAGAACACTCAACATGCTGGCACTCTGAGAAAGGCGTGCGACCACAACAGATTCTATGAAGATGGATAATTCGACGAACATTTTGACAATTATGATAATTCATTGAAAATTGGATAATACATTCAAATTTAGATAATTAAGTGATATTTGTATTTATTTAATTATTTTAGAGATAATAGTATAATTATAAACGATTAGGACTCTTCTATAATAAATAGTAATCCTCAATCAAATTTGACAACAAGCTTACAATCATGCACTCTTATTGATCTAAAAAGATTGCTTTCTTGCTCTATAATCTCTCTATAATAAATAATAATAGACGTGGGCAATTTTTTTTAGTTAAATTACTGTTGTGTAGTCTAAAATCCTATGCTAGGTCGCATGTGTAAGAATATGTGCGACCTCCACCGCATAGAATATGTGCGACCTCCACTGCTTAGGGGTTGTGTGCGACCTCCTCCGAATAGGTTATGTGCGACCCGAAAGAAAAGGAAATTAGTCTTTACTTCGTTAAACGGGTAACCTACAAGGAAAGGGAAACAAAAGTCTCTTTTTCGAGTTCAACCAGTTACCCGATTTAAGTGATTACCCAATTATGTTATTACTCAAATTGTATTACCCGATTATAGTTACCTATTTTCACAATTAGGAACATTGAGTTATCCTCATCTATATAAAGGGAGTTCAAGGTTTCGGGATGAGAGATATCTTAAAAAAATCCAGAAGAGGCAAAAGAATTCTTGAGTATTTTCTTCTTTTCAGACAACACATTGTAATTTTGAATTCTTGTAATTCTCCAGAATATAGTGAAAAACAGTGCACGTAAACTCATCTTTTTCGGGGCTGAACCACTATAAAATCTTTGCCTCCTTATTTGTTTTAATTAATAACCTAATTTACACCAGTCATATCTCTTAATTTTTTCTAAATTTATTGTTGACAAAACCTCCGTCACCGATTACTGTAAAATTTGTTTTCTTTTTACTCATCCATCATCTGTTGCACGCACTTTGGACGATTCTATCTACAAATCGGATCATTATTTCATCCAAACCCTAATCGGAATCCCTCGTGGCTAATCGAATGACCACCAACTCTCAAAGAACCTCACGCTAGGTTGCTACTATTGCCTCTGCCACACGTAACCAAGATATGTCCCATACGGCGGCCAATCTACCGACTAAGTTGAGTGGTTTCCCCTGCTGCCATCAACCCGCCGACAAATTGAATGGCTTCCCCTGCAGCCGTCAATCCACTGACAAATCAAGCAGCACCCCCTAGTGCACGACAACCAGATGACTCCTACCATTGGACTGATCACAAACATCGAGGTGCTTAATAATAAACAAATCACGACTGCTTTAGGAAATCTCCAAAATACCCTAAATACCTTGCTGTGAGGAGTCGTTGATATTCAACAAGTATCTATTCTTAAAGGTATAATTTAACTGTGAAAAAAAACGCACGCAACTGCTCATGACTGATTTGTAAGCAACCAATAGAAAAGATATCCTCCTCAAAGGTCTAGAATTGGTAGCACACACCATTGTGGGTGCATGTGTAAGGTCCTACGTGGTACGCGAAGAAGACCTCAAGTACAGATTATCTCGCAACCAAGTTTTGAGAGATAAGCTACCACTTTCTTGGAACAACACTCAAGTTGATCAGCAGAGAAGTGCCTACGATTGATTGGGCAGTGAAAGCAATCTCAGAAATCATCTTAACCAGTTGGTTGGAATATGCAACTATAAATTTACACACTCTCGTACAAGTATATACGGTCGTAAATAATATAGATTATTTAGGAGTTAGAGTATTGATCCCACGAGAATTGATTATTAAGTCTAAACTAAGTATTAAAAGTGGTCAATTCTAAAACTTATCTAAATAACTGACATGTAGATTTTAAAGAAATAAAATAAAAAAAATTACACTATCATACAAAATAAATGAAAGCAAGCAATAAAAAAAATATTTAGATTTACTAATTTTCCAACCATCCTTTATTCATAAACTCTTTAGACAAGCTAATATGTTACTCCTAATATAAATTGACTATATTCTTTAGTAATTCTCAAAGAGGTTGCACAAGTCACATAAGTATATTCCTATATTATGCAAATTTACCCCAGACTAAGTAATCTTACGTTATTTTACATTTCTAAGCTTAAAGAAATTTCAATCAGTATAAGTAAAACAAATAACTTAACAATGGATTTAATTAATGAAAGAGGAGAGAAATAAACAAACACAAGATACAATGTTGGTCCACATAGTAAAACCAAATAAAAAAATATTTAGTTCATAATATTACTTGAGAACAATAATATTTTAATACAATAAATTCAATAAATATAAAATATCAAAGAGAAAAACGTTTCATAATTCTCAGAGCTTGAAGGTATTCATGAAGATTGTAAATCTCCTCCTTCAAACTTAGTTCTTGCTCCCTTAAATCGTCCCTCAAAGATTTACTCTAACCAATATCACTCTCTACATATGGAAAATATAAAGAAAATAAGAAAATAAGCAATCTTAAATGAATAATTGATATATATTGTCACGATCGAAAATCTGAAACCGTGACTTTTAGTAATTTTAAGTGAAAATAAAATAAAATATTAATTTTACAGAATTTAAGAGAAATCTGGTATTAGATAGTTTCGTTTTGATCCTCGAATCATTATAATTTCATAATCATTAAAACTCTTATTAGTTTTAATTTCATAAGAGAAATACTCATCAAAGTTTAAGAAAATTTTTAACTATTTTTTTTAGAACCTGTTGAGAAATTATAAACTTTATAAATTGAGTTTAACTGAAATATTTAGTTCAATGTCCAAAAAGTGTTACATAAAATTAGTTGTTATTTTAAATACTCAATTGAACAACAAAATTATCTCCATACATCCACTTACTAATCTTAGTTAAATAACTGAATAAGAAAAGAAGGATAATAGAGTACGAACACCCACCAAGGATTAAGAATAGAACTGTATACACAAGCTACATAGCTTGTCTATTCATCAAGATGATTACCTCAGTTAGACAAATACTTAAAAGTGGGAGAAGTAGCGGGTGAGCATTCACATGCTCAGTAGAAATTCAATTATTTTTTAAATAGATGTAATTTTAACAAATCTGTATGGTTAATATTTTTCCAAAATCTATTTATAAACCAAGTTTGTAAAACAATTGATATCTAGAATAATCTCATATTTAAAACCAAAACCAAAACCAAATCCACATAATTGTATATATCATAAATTATCTCATCCCATGAGCTTAGATCCTCTCATAATTTAAAGATATGTATAAAATTCTACACAGTACAATCCCAGTATAATCCAATGTGTCTCAACAATTTACCAATTGTCATAAAATTCACGGTTTTTCACAAATCAACTATAATGCAATTATAAAACAAATCAGGTATAAAACCAGGTAATTAAACCCTACCTCAATTTTGTAGTAATATTAAGCTAATGACGCTCAAAGAATCTCTCATTGGTCACTTGGGTATTCGAACGGTCATATCGGGATCTCAATAAGTCCACTTGAAAAAGTAATTTTTCCACCGGAGTCTCAAATGGAGAATCAGATACGACCACTGAATTCAGAACATCAAAAAATGTTAAGATAGATATATAATTTGTCAAAAGTGGGTCTTGGTGCGAGACCTAGCCCCATAACACGCAAAACGATACTATTCATAAGTCATTTTATCGATTTTCGTGTCACTTCAAAATATAGTGATGTTTTATATCAAAATTTGTCTTTTGACCTCAGTAAGTCCAAATTCGAAGTCGAAATTCAGTTTCGAGCTCCCGAACGTTAAATGAGTTCAAATATCCGAAAATTATAAAAAATATCACATTTTGAAAATGTTTAGAAAAATGCCATTTTTTCAATTCAAAAATTTATGTGCTATCGGATATCATTTTAATATGAAATAATCATAGTTGCTCATGTTTGAGTCTTATTTTTTACATCATATAGTTCATATAGCTTAAATAACTATTTTGCAAAAAAAAATTACTAAAAGATCACATTTCTAAAAAATTACAAAAATGCCAATTTTTAGTGCAAATTTCTAACGGTCTGAAATTCAACTCCACAGAATCAATTTTTCCTTTATTGTGTACTAAATTCTTTAGCAATTTCACTTATCAACACCAACAAATCATGTATGAACCAAATGTTCAACAAAAATATAAAATTAAATTTTAAGAAATCGGTTAAAAAGTTTCAAAACTCACCGGAGTTAAAATATCCAGCGATACAAGACTGGGACACATCGGGTCCGATGCTAGCAGAAAGTCTGGGCTGGCTGTGGCGGCTAACGGCGGTTTTGGGCGGCGAGAGTGGTGATTTTCTGCGGCAAACCACCGCGAACAGCCGCGATTTCACGCAGCTCCCAGCGCGCCATGGTGGCGTGACTTCTGGCAATGTGCCCCGGCGCTAGGTCGCCAGTCAGTGAGGGGCAGTTGTGCCGGAGCTCCGGCCTAGGCGTCATCTGTGGCCGGACTTCTTGGAGGTAAACCGTGAAAGGGTCAAAAGGTTGATTTCGGGGGCTTGAGTGAGAAAGAAGAGGAAGTTGAGAGTTTTAAAAGCAAATATAAAATTGTAGCACCACGTGTCATAAGCTGAGCAAAAGGAAAAGTTTTCTAAAATTGTTCTTTGACACGTTGTTTTGAAAATTTATTACATTTACACCCTTAATTAATTATGTTTTAGTCCCTCGTTTTGAAAATTCTTTACAAAAATCACCCTAACGAATCGAGACGTAAAGCAGCCCATATTTATCCAATATTTCGAATTTTAATTAAATAATATTTTATTATTTAAAAAATGGTCAAAGACCAAAATACCCTTACAAAATTTAATGGGTCTTACACACACAATATATATATATATATATATAAAATCTGAAAAATTATTTCAACATTATCTCTACTTTGGATCATCGCCCCTGACCAACCTAAAATCTAATCTAGCAAGCTTATAAAATTAATGAATACAATTATCATTCTAAAATAAACAAAAACAAAGAAAAGTAAAAGAAAAGAGAAAGAATGAAAAGATAAATGTGGTTATGGTGCGAAGCTCCTCCACGCGGATGGTCTATCAGCTTCCAAGCATTCTCTTTCCCTTATTTCTCTAGGTTTTTAAGTGCTTCAATAAGTCTAAGGTTTCCAAAGTCTGGCTTAGCGTGCCTCATTTGTAATTATTGTGACCGTATGAGCATTTTGGAAGAGTTCTAAGATTAAGCAGTAGAGTCCAAAATGCTCAAAACACCTTTAAATAATTGATAAACATATATACATATAAAAGTTGGTAAAAGTTTTGAAATCATCCTTAACCAACCTAAAACATAATCTAAGAAGCTTATAAAGTTAATCAATATAATCATCATGCCAAAATAATTAAAAAAGAAGAAAAAGAAGAGAAAAGGGAATAGGAGATCTTATTCGAGGTTCTCTAACTAATAGAATCTAGATAAAATGTTTATTTTGTCTAGAAAAAATAGAAATAACAAAGCTAATTAGTATCTCTAGTTACTGATTCTAAATAATAATGGAATATAATATCTGATAGTTAATTTGACAGAGTTTTTAGTAGTAGCAAATGAGCCTTTGACTTATTTATTTTATTTTTTGTTTATTTATTTATGATTTGTGCTCAAATTGTACTTCGATAATTGTAGCAAGTTTGAGATGTCGATCCCACATGGAGGTGAAAAACAAGCAAATAATTGACAAATTTTTTTTTTTAAAAAAGGTTACATAAAAATAGACACAAAAGAAATGAAATTTGGAATTATTTCAGGACAAAAAATAATTTCATAAAATTGTAGAGAAAACAATACTGAAAAAATAACAAGACATGTAAGGATCATAATATTGCCTCACTAATTAAATCATGCTTCAATTTATGCTATAACTCAGTTACACAATTCACATCTCAATCATGTAACTGGAAAATAATATAATAAATCTTTTTTTAATTACACATGTATTTATTTTGTATAACTCAATCAATTAAGCATGCAAATTCTATCTTAAAGGTTACTTAAAATCCTTGATATATCCATGAGACAATAACGTAGTAGATGATGAACCTTTGGTCTTGAATTTTACGAGAAATAATTATATTTAACATTGATCACCACATGTGTTGTGTTAGGATAAGATTTTTTTATAAATGATTTTGAATCCAAGTTTTACTTAATTTCCAGATATCATAAACCATTTATTGAATCCAAATTGGTTTCAAATTCTCATACACAAATACAAATTTAATCAACTCTCACCAATCAAATGAGGAGAGGGGCTAGCGAGTTCCCAGTACTCTGGGGGTTTCCACATATTTTTTTGTTGAATATTTGCAAAAAGAATTAGTACATAGTTTGGTCTTTATGTTCGGTTTTTGTTCTCAGATTTGTTCTTCTTGGTATTATTGAATAGTTTGGATGAAAATTTTTTCTAAGTGATTGCCTTTCAATAAGTTAATTCTCCTTCAATACAAATTAAGCTCAATATAATTGGTTTTGAAGTTCTTGGCTAGATATATTAACTAGATCGTGTTGTGTCGGCCCAGACATATTCATGTCTTTTACCGTACTACTCTGGACACAATTAGTAATCATGTTATGTGTGCCCAGTCCATTACATACTTGTTCCTGTACCCAATTTCATGCCATAATCGTGCCGTTATTATGTCATTATTATGCTTGTCTATTTCATATTTAATTATTTTAATTTTCAATATTTTGCTATTATTATGCCTATTTTTGGTATTGTATTATTTTTCGTTTCTAATCATGTTTGTTTTTAGTATTGTGCTATTTTCTATACCTAATCATGATTTTTTTTCGATATTTTGCTATTTTTGTATCTAATTATGTTTGTTCCCTATTTTATGTTATTTTTATACTAATTATACCTATTTTAGATACAGTCACGACCCAAAACCTGGGCCAGTGGCAGAAGGGGAATTTCACAAAGATTGGAAATTCCTTGATTTATTTGAAAAATATCAAAAGTTTTAGTTTTATAAAATGGTCTATTTAAATAAAATAATTAGAATTTCATCTCGTGAACCACTCCTACAGTTCGTATACACTATTAAACATGGATCGAATAATTATTTAAAAATACGAAATCAAATATAAGTCCAAGCATCATCATCATCCACGCCAAAAATCAAACACCAGAATGGCATACATAAGTTCACAGACAAAGATAGAATGTGGTAATCTTGGTTCAAGGCTAAATAAAACCCAAACAACCAAATACCACAACAACAAGCTTCTAGTATTACCAAGAAACGAACTACAGTCAAGATGACCTCTTACTCCTCTTGATCTCCTAAGGCGAACTGGATACCACCTGAGGAAGGAAGGAAGGAGGTGAGCATAAAATACCCAGTAGAAAAAATAAATACCTCCGTCGAAAATATTTTAGTGATGGAGAATTCCTGCATGGTTAGTTTAGTCCAAAACATACATAAATATATAATCCAAACCGGAAATCTATATATATATATAAAGCAGTGTAATCAAAACCATTCAATTCATATGCACATGACACAAATTAATCTATATCCATGAGCTTTGATCCTCTCATCTGTGGAAACTCAGAATGATAGCACTAAATATGCCTAACAGCCTACCTGACACCTAAGCCTATACCCGGAGGAGACACCCGTGTGTCGCCTACCAAACCTGAAGGGGCAATCGAATTGCCTACACCTGCCAAATGGGGAGGTAATCAGAAGTAACAAAATCTCGCGCAGGTTTACGTACTCTATACAGACGGTGGGGCATGCAGCGCCACACTATAAACCCATGGTGCTCATGTATGATCCTATGACACGTACAATACATAACTGAATTGTGAAAATAATCATGCTCGAGTTTTTCAATAAAATCAACATACTAGGTTTTATAGGAAAACGAGCAACATAACGGCCCTATTTTTAATATATCCAAAATAACTTGTACTCAGAAAATTCTCAGAGCAATACAATATATACACATCATACAATCAATTCTCATCATAGATGTTCAAGAAAACCAAAAATCATATTTATTCTCATATATTGTAGAAAATAAGTTTTATTCAAAAATGATATAAAACAGGGGTAATTGAGTCCCTACCTCGCTCGAATAGCGATACCACATTATTGGTTCCTCAAGGTATTATTAACGATCGCCTAGAGGGTCAGAGACCAATTCTAAGCCATCGATCGTCCTCTTGTGAAAAATTAACTTCTCACCGGAGCTTCAAATCCACAAACAGATCTCTCCACTGAATTCCTAGTACCCAAAATAGCTAGGTTAGACATATAACTTATCCAATTCTGGTCCAGGCCGGTGGCATGCAAATCGAGGCAAAATCTTGAGCGTCCGATCTCGATTTCCGTGCCGGTCACCAAGCATAGGCAATATATATCAAACTTCCCCATTTTCTGAGTACAATCCAAAAATGACAACAAAATCACAATCCAATGACTGGATCAAAAGGTCAAACTTAAACTCAAAATATCCAAAAATAGCCAACTTTTGATTCGGGCATTATGAGATTAAGATACATATACTTTGACAATTTTTGTGACGAGAGAATCCAACGAGCCCGGTTTAAGGTCGAATGAAGGTCGGAATTGTCGCTGGCGGCGAAAACTCCTCTGCAGCTACTTTCTCTTCTCCAGCTCCGGTGGGCTTCTCTGGTGGTTTTTGGTGGTCGGCGTAGTGCTGGCAAGGTCCGCCGGCAGTCCCTGCAGCTGGGCGGTGGCTAGAGGTGGGACGGCTCCCCTTCGGTGGTGCACGGCCGAGAGACAAAGAGAGACGAGGGAGATAGGGTCGACAGGAGGGGAGAGAGAAGAGAGAGAGGGAAAAAGAAACATGGTCACGTGGCTCTGTTTTATAGGGCAGTGCATTTTTTCAAAAATTGCACACAAGTCCTTAATTTTCAAATCTCTATCAATTCAGTCCCCAAAAAATTACAATTTAGCCATTCTGTACAAAAGTTTTGCAAATTAATCCCTCCATTATTATATCCGAAAAATTGATAAAATGTCCAAATTACCCTCTCAAAATCCGGATTTTTATAGATACTACATTATTTTTCTATCTAATCATACTTGTTTTTTATTATGTTATCCTTGTATCTAACTTTGCACAGCTTTGGTATCATATATAATTTTACACATAATTATTTCTATTTTCAAACTTTTATTGTTCTTGTTCTATAATCGTGCTCATTATTGATTTTCTTTTTCAAATTTAGTTAATTGAATACTATTAGATAATATTTTCTTTTAAGTAATTATGAGTTATGAATTGTTAATTATTATATAATAGAAAGAAATTATTTGAAAATTGAGATAATTTTTTTATAAAAATAAATCTAAATTGAAAAATTAGATTGTACGTGAAGAATGATAATTAATTTAATTTTCTATATTTAAAGTATATTCCAACTAAATTGGTACCTATTCAAATTCTATCAAAGTGTATAACTCAAAAATTATGATTGATACCTCCTTAAACTGTATTTTTCTTTCTTATCAAATTAAGAATTTTCTAGTAGATGTGAGTTTTGCCTTAAATTTTTAATATCTCTAAACTCTTTGGCCAAAACTTATCAAATTTTGGAATTTTTTACTTTAAAAAAATTAGAAATTAAAGTTATATTTTTAATATATATTATTTTTACATAAAAAAATATTTAATTTTTAATTTTTTTCTATTTTTTTTCATTTATTGTATTAAAATTATTCTCAAAAAACTAAAATAAATTTAATTTAGGATTATATTTTGTAAACTAACTATTTTTTTTAATCGTGCATATGCTCGTGCATGTGACTTACCAGCCCATGCGTATTTACGTATCGTACCATGTCAGCTCAGGCACAGTTATTAATTGTATCGTGTCGTACACTACAAAATTAGTAATTGTGCCATACTAGCCCATTTTGACACCATTATTCTTTGCGATTGAATTTTCATGGTTTTTTGGTTTTTAACAATGTAATTTTTCTACAAGAAATCTTAAACAATAAACTTAACTTTTGATATTTTGGGTTTAATAGATCTAAATAATTTTAAATTATTATAATTATTTGATAGTGATAAATAACCTCTCGAATTGAATATTTAATTACTTTGTGTGTTTTGGTAATCATGATATCATATGCTAGTATTGGTTTATGTATTCAATGAAGGGTAACTTCATCTTTTAATTGCATAAATTAGTTAGATTTTGAATTGACAATGCATATTTTTTGAAATTTCAAATGTTGAGGTATTTTTTGCAGAATTCAAAACTTAGGATTAAAAATACAGATTTTGTGTAGTTAAAAGTTTTTATTTTGTAATTTACTATAAAATAAATAATAAAAAAAAACAACCTCAATGTCCCCTCCTTAAAAGGAGGGTCAAAACAAACAATAAAAAGCGATGGTCAAAATTGGACAATCTTGAATATGATTATTTTATTAAAAAAAAATAAGACTTAACTAATGACATCTACTTATTATAAATTAAAGAAAAATACATATTACTATCTACTCTTTACCCTACCCTATTAGAGATAATAGGTTTTCACGCCTATTCTTCATATGATCGAATCTAGGACCGAAATCTTAGGTAGTGAGTACTCTTGCCACTTGAGCCAACCCATTTCGTCAAGAGAATATGATTATTTAGAAATAGTGTTATCACACAAAACATGGGTAAGGAATTCAACATATTTTTTAACTCTTTAAGAGCTATTTGGTATGAGATAATTCAAATTTTCAAATTAATGAGAAAGCTAAAAAAAGTATATAATTGTCTGTCATCTTGAATAATTATATTTGGTTGTGAATTGGGATTTTATCCATGATTCTTGAAAATGTTAGAAAACAGTGCACATAGAAATTAAAATAATCACAAACATATTTCCTAAAAAAACGAAACATATTTCTTTTATAAAAAAAAATTAAAGTTAATTACTTATAAATATTCCCTCGAACAAAAATTCGCTTATGAGATTAATAAAATTATTATCTTAAAAATAAACCTGAGACTCACATATTAATTAATAAGAGAATTTTGTAAATCACTTGTGCAAAACTCACAGCAACCCCATTTGGCTAAATTATAACACATAAAAATATACAACTTTCTATTCAGCAAAAAAAAAAAAAGCCATTTTCCCTCTCCTCTTTTTGCTTTCCATTGTCGTTTATATAATACTATAGCAAATTAATCTAATTTTCCCCTCTAACTTAAAAGTTAGATCTATTAACATTACGTACGTCGACGGGAAGAAAAAGATGTCCTTAACAGTCAAAGCCGACGTTAATTAAGCGTGTATTATTTTGGCAATTTCTCCTTCTCCCTCTTCAGTCTCATCGTCGTGTCCTCTAATTCAAGCAGCGTCTGCTTCTCTCTTGGGGCACCCCTGAATGTGCTCCCAACGAAAAACGAAAATCAGTGTTAGAAAGAGATTTCTCATATCACGTGACGGACAATATCCCAAACTCTTATCCATATGTAATAACCAAAACACAAGCTTTAAATCCGAAGAAACATACTTAAACTACTCTATTCAAAATAAAAATTAAAATAAAAAATCAGAGAAAGTAAGTTGGTCGTTGATGGAGGTGCCAACGACGAACACGAACGATGACGATGATGAATAGTGGCGATGGGGAGTGGAATGGTAGGGGGGAGAGGCTGAACCTGGGTGGAGGCCAAGCTTGAGTTTTGTTTCTTTTGAGGGTAGGTTTAGGTAATGTGGGTTTTTTTCTTTTAATGACCCTTTTCTCTGTTTCTTAAGGATTAATTTTCTCAAAACAAAATAGCAGAAAGAGGCATTACTCATTCAGAATTGAAATACGATTTTTTAAAAACTTTATTTTAAAATAAAAAAAATGTTCATTACCAAAATGTTTACAAAACACATAGAGTTTGAGCCATAATTATAATTAAAATATTATATTTCAGAAAATTTCACGCAGTCTGACCACATGTACATTTGCAACTTGGTAAACTTATTAGCTACTTTTTCCTTTCCCTTACCTGCAATATAATAATAATTGATAAGCTACTAAACAAAGTAAGGTGTTAAAAAAAAACATAATTAAAAGATAATTCATAATCAATACTTAACGCTTGATCCAATTATAGTAGTCATAAAACGGTCTTAGTCCCCAGCTAAACAATTTGCATAACGTAAAAATATCTCTACCAATAAGCACAATTTATAGGGCAGTAATTGATTAAAAACAGTACGTAAATAAAATACACAAATTGCTAGCTTAGCTTACACTGGAACTACTCACACTAAAGACTACATCGACACTTATCAATCTAGCAATCTTACTCTGAGGTATTGCTTACGGTTTCATGAATCGTTACTTTGGCATCGTACTCTAATCATATTAACGACCTATAAATTCGGCATTACATTCAACTCATACTAATGACCTAATAATTTCAACATCATATTCGATTCATAGTAAGGACCTAATAATTTTGGTATCATACTCTATACCGGATTACGATCCAATATTTTAGTACCACTCATTCCAGGCTATCGATGGGCAAATCTTAACGTGTATGCTTATGAATTTGTACATAAGTATTCATACATATTAAGGCATAATCATTATCACAATTAAACAATGATAACAATTAACACTTAAATATTATAGACAAACAATTGCACTTATAGTACTTGGTGTTCCACACTTGGATTTCCTTTCTCTTATAGAGCTCTTTGTACCCACCTTTTAGTGTATATGAAATATAGTGCCGAGTATTAATTTTGGGAAACCACTGAGCTTACACTCAATCTATGGCTCAATAAGAGGTGATTAGTAAAACTCAAGCGTATGGATGAGTTGAGTATTATATTTTAAATTTAATTCAAACTTTAATCTCTTATAACTTGGAGATTTCACTGTCTAAGTTTCAAATATATGATTGAATTAGAACTATTGGAGTCCCGATAACAGATCGAAACCTTATCTCAAAATCAATTACCAATATAGTTTATCTTATTTGAAGTCTAGAAAAATATTTAATATAGTAAGTTATTTGGAATAAAATTCACTTTTAACTATTTACTGGCTTACTAGAAATAATTCCAAATAAAAATTATAAAAAGAAGCCAATTTAGTTATAAAACCCATATGTAATTTAGTCACAATTTCTAATATCACCTTTTTAATCAAAATAAGCATGTTTTTGATTTTACCTCACTTTTATTATTTTTGTATCTTTTTATTTACAAATGTTATCAGGCTAAGTCTTACTATGTTGAAAAGTTTGATTAGTCTACTATTTTAGAAACATATTATTAGGCCTTAGTTTGCATAAAATTATGCTACCATTTTCAGAATTACATAAACTATCTTTTATGTTTTTGGGCATATTCGATTTCAATATTGCAAAAATCAAAATACACTCAATATTTATCAAAAAAATATGAGTGGTTCCAACTTTTAAAGCTTATTTAGTCTACTATAAGTCTATAAAATTTCAAAACATAATTCGAGTATTTATATAGTTTTTAAGATAAAAAATATTTACTATTTGTGGCTAAAACTAAAATGGTAGATTTAACGCTTGTACCTTATCAAGGATATAAATCGATCGTTAAAAATCAGATCAACATGTTTCTTGATTCTAAAAATATCTACACGAAATATATTTTAATTTGAACTTAGAAATTATTCCAAAAGTCAAAGTATTATTTCAGATTCTTATTTATTCTATGGACAGATTGTAGTTTTGACTATTTTCAAGCTTTAGCATTTAAGAACTTAACTTATTTTATTATTTTCCATCTCATAACCTATATGCAAGACCTCTAACATAGTGTAGACATCATCAAGCATCAAAATAATCATCAACAATATATTCACTCATATTTATTTACAAACTATGGCTTATAGCATTGAATAACAACCATGATTAATAAAATCACAAAGTTTAGTATCTTTACCTTTGTAGTTTATTCTAAAGTTTGTACCATTACAAGATAATTTTCTCAACCCTTCGACCTTCTTCTATTAGGGCACTTCATCATAAACGAAGCTAAATCATCACCACAAGTCTCTAAAATTAATATTTAAATTTTAATTCTTAAAATTAATTCAAGAACTCACTTTGGATCACTTGAAAATTATGCTTGCATGTCTTGTCTACACTCCTCAGATGACTCTAGTTCTCACATATGATGAAATATTTGTACTAAAAGTTAATTTTATATGAAAATATTGAAGATTAGATGAAAGAAGATTAAGCTTTAATGGCTGGTTTATGCTTTGGTCGAGAAAAAGAAAAGAGAAAAAGATGAGAGGATTTTAAAACTTAAGTAGAAATGCATGCAAATGAGACTTTGGTCAAACCTTGGTCCCTTGACCTCTTTTACTGAACGAAAATGGGAGGGCTTCAGCTCCATTTAAGGCATTTTAATAATGTCAAATAATTATTCTTTTGATACTTGTCTACTAATTTTTGCTACTTATCATTGTCTAACTTTTGTCTCCTATTTCTTATTATTTAACTCCCTACTAACCTTTATCCTTATTGGTCTAAGATCAATTATATATAATATTCCTCAACAATAAAATAATAGGGTTCAGCTCCTTTATAGGATTAAAATTCTAGTTTTAATTTTTTTTTTCCTGCAATTTCACCCTTATACTATTTCCAATCTCACTTTTTTCTAGTTTTATCTCCGAATTTCACCAAATTAGAACCATGACTAATATTATATTCTTAACATATCTATAGTCTTAAATCATCGAAATTCTAATGTCTTAAAAAAAAAGACAAAAATGTCCTTAGGTCAAGATATAGACCATTTAATGGACTTGATTACGTCCAACTGTCGTTTTTCCTAAAACGAATATTCGAAATCCATTTTTCCTCATTTCAAAACTTTACTACTTTCAAAATTTGGGTTTTCTAATTAATCACCTCGAAATCCAACTCCACTAGTTTAGGATCTATAGCTTCCCGAACTACCGTTTCATTCTGATTTTACTGATAATTCATGAAATTAAGCCTAATGAATTTATGTGTGCCATAATATTCAGAAAATTAATCTAATTAATAAATTAAAATAAATAGAGAATTCAGAAAATCATAGAATAATCATCATGGTAGATTTATGAGAAAATCGAGTCGTAACATAATCCATATATTTTGATGACTTTAAGATGCTAATTAAAAGGATGTGATTTTCTAGAAGATTACTTTATTATGTGTTAAAATAATACTAAACATGAAGATCTATTAGGATAACTATTCCTACTCAAAAGATTACACCATACCAAACAGTCCTTAAGACCTATTTGGAACCTTGGATTTAGAGAAGGAGAAAAAAATTTACTAGGGAATTTTCCATTCTTGGTGTTTGGAAATAAGAGAGAGAGAGAGAGAAAATAAGGAAAAATTTGGCAGAAAATTTAGTAAACTAAGGATTTCTATTTTATAAAATATAAACCGAGGAAACACAAATCACAAATTTTCTTTTCTATGGGCTCGGGCTATTTGTTTATGTTTCTTCGTCTAGAAAATTATACTACATGCTCCTTTTATAAGCTATATGTTAATGAATATCAATTTTTTATTTTATTAACTTTTGCATCCCTTTTGTATTATAATAATTAAAGTTTATTATATAAGTTAGGGATAAGATCATTTTTATACCCTGTATTTTGTCATTTTGTTCGTTTAGTATCTTCTATTTTAGCTGTTATCAATATTAACTTATAGATTTAATATTTGTTACCAATTTATATCCTGATACTAATTTAGAGAAGTTAATTTACTAAGATGATTTAGTAAACTTATTCTCAGATCAATTTTTATATGATTTATTTTCAATTTACTATTCTAAATTAGTGTCAAGGTATAAATTTATAATAAATTTCAAAACTAAAGGTCAATGTTGATAATAGCCAAAATACAATGTATAATTTAAATAATATATCAAAATGCATGGTACAAAAGTGATAATATCCCTATAAATTAAGTTAATCTATCAATGTATATAATTGATCTACCGATGTATATAATTAATTTACTGGTATGTATATATAATTAATTTATTGATATGTATAATTCACTTATCAGTGTATATTGACAAATTAATTATACGTGCTTATAAATTAATTATATATATTGATTAATGAATTTAATATTAGTATATAAATAATTTACTACTAAAACAAATTTGAATTACTTGATATGCTTAAAAATTATTGGACAATTCCTATAATTATGAGCATATGCTTTCATCCGGATGAATTATAATATTTATGCAGCTATAGTGTTACTGCAATTAATAGAAGAATTGAACGAGTGTAGATGCAGCAGACAGCAATGAGCAATGGCTACAAAAGATTAAACGAATACCCAGAAAATCGGTTCATTGTGGGTCCTATTAAGGTATCTACTCAATCGTTCCTTCTTAATTTTTGTTCAAAGCAGTACTAATAACTTTGGCGTTACTAGCACTTCTCATAAACTATTGTAAACATGTATATAATACAATGATATGTAAACTATATGCCTACTGTTAAAATTGATTTTTTACAGGAAAAATTATACTGACACCTTTGTTTCAAAATTACAGTGTCACTCACTGGACCAAATATAATGAAGTGACACCGTAAGTTGTTGCAAAGATTGATTTTCAAGAATTTAATGAAATTTCACTAGTTAGTAGCGATATTATTCTTTTAGATTTAACAATTATACGTGGTTTTAAAAAAAGAAAATTATAATAGTTAAAAAAAACTTGGATTTTAAAAAATCGAGGGTTAAAATCGGATGCCCACCCTAATTTCTTTCCATAATTTCACATAACAAATTAAGGAATTCTCTAAGAATCTTAACCATAGAAAATAAATCATCTTACAATGAAACAATGTAAAATATTTTCTTATTTAGTACATAGTACACTGATCAATTGGGTAATTTGACCTCAAAGGCTAAGTACCAATATAGCTAGTGAATTATATTGTTTTCAAAGTAGTAGTAGACAAAATTAACTGTAACACTTAATTAAGTGCAATGACGCAAACACAATGGCTGAACGGCTTTTCTTTTATACGTTCACAGAATGCCTTCTGCAACGTTTTTAAGAAGTATATCTTGCATTTTGTCACGCAAAATTCATCAGTGTGACATGGCTTTGGCGCAGTGTAAAGCTTAATACTTTTCTCAACATCATTTATAGATTCTGGTGTAAAGACTATAAATTAAAAAAAAAAAAAAAGAGCAAAATTAAAAGCTAAAATCAAATATGTATTTTGGGTTTGTGATTGTGTCTAATAACATGTATTTTCTTTTTCTTTTTTTTTTCCCCGAAAGTTTTGTCCGATACATATACCTTCATTTAAGATTAAATACTATCTATTTTGCACTGCTTTAGTTAAATATGAAACACCCAATATTGGAGTGAGTCACGTCGTTTAGAGCGGTATGTTGAAGCTATCAATGAAATTGAAATTAACCTTACGTACTTTCGTACTTTGTATGTCTATCGCAAGACACGTAAACGTGATTAGAATAATAAATTACGAAGTAAATTGAGAAACGATCACATATTTAGAATTGAGAGTCAGAATTCACATAGTTTCGTACCTGTTTGTTTATTTATTTAATTATTATTATTTTTTGCTGGAATAGCATATTACCATTTAAGCAAATGATGTAATGATTATTTTGAATTAATTTGCGTAAAAGGTTACATTAGTATGTTACAACCGAAAAAAGATAGAGTAAGAAGGTAACAAACAATATAAATGCTTTTAAATAAAAGGTTACAAACTATTATAGAGGTGAAAAAAGAAGGTTAGCAAACAATTAAATTTCATTAAAAGATAAAAATGTGCATGTATGGGGGAAAAATAAACAATTAATCATTCGTTTTACTTTTGGGCAGAAAATATTATGTAGTTTCAATATTTCCTCCCGATAAAATTTTGTGAACGTACAAAACGCAAATCTATCCTCCATAGATACTAAAAAAACTTAACAAAACAATCATAAACCTGAAAACCTAACCAGAAACAAGATAATGTATTGCTTCAAACATGAAATATATACAAACATGCAATGTGAGTGAAAAGAAAAATAAACATCTTAAATATGTTGAAGACTTAAATATACTGTTCCCGTTTTGTCAACATGATTAATATTAATATCTCCATCCGTTAAATTAGTCAACGTGGAAAAATCAAACTAAAAGAACTGTGTGATTCTAAGTACTTGGACTGACCCGAATATTGTTGAAAGAAGAAGGCACAAATGACGATGGAAGTGAAGACAATAGTGAATTTAAAACTCCCCAGCCAAAAAAGAAAAAGTGAATTTAGAACTCATCTTCACTTTTACCTCAAATATGTCATTACAGACTAGGCATGAAGAACAATTTCTTACATATTTATAGTTACAGTTGCTTCCGTTAAAATTTGACTTGTATTTTTAATAGGATTGCAATGTCCTATGGATAACAAGAGCTTATTTAGAAAACGAAAAATAATATTTGTTACGATCCGAGGTCGGAGTCAATGACAGAATGAGTATTTTATAAATTAGAAATACTAAAAAGAAATAAATAAAAAGACTCAATTCATTCAAAATTTTACCTCGGGTCTCTAATATTTCAAAACTGGTCTCAACATAATTGAAAATAAAATCTCACAGTTATGCATCACTCATTAAACATAGAGCGTAATTAAAACAATTGTTTAATAGTCGTACATCACAAATCATCTCACACTCAAACACAGACATAAGTAATACAAACTATGTCCAGATTTCATATTCTAATTTATAAACTATAATGAAATCTAAATTCCTACTCAAATTTAAATATTTCACAAGTCTCGTAGGAATTTATCAAAATATAAATAAACTAGTTATTCTGCAAATGTCTCGATCTAGCTCTTCTGATCCAAATTACACTGAGTGCCACCTAAGGGGAACAAAAAGGGTGAGCTAATGCCCAATAGAGAATCGATTGCAAGCTCTTATATATATATGAAATGTACTCATATTGAAGGTCCTGCATAGTTAGTATTACATTCAAAACAGTTCACAAAACTCAAGTAGAAATCATAGTCTAATGGTCAAAACATTTCAAACCATTGTAACATCCATTAAAACTAGTACATATCCATTTAAGCCAACATATAACTATGTATGCAAACATGATGTCCGAAGTATCTTAATGGATCACTCGTAAGTCCGAGCCACCTAAAGAGGCACCGTAAGTCCGATCACTCGATGTGGGACATCGTAAGTCCGATCACCCTATGTGGGGTATCGTAAGTCCGATCACCTAATGTAGGACATCGTAAATGTGTGAATATATGCAATTTTTATATAAATGATAGGATAAGGATATACCACATTTCCACAAAATCTCAAAATAATCATGCAATATTCTTTAATCAAATCATTTCCAATCCTCAAAACTGAGTTCTCAAACCATTTTGGATTTTCTAAAAATTTCGGCATTACAACAACTATTTTCTATTAAAACCCAAAAATCCAATTTCCTGCAAAAATCAATCCAAAACAGTATATATGACACGCCAACCGGTATGACGTGTCTTCCAGGTAGTTTATACCTCAAATCAGGTCAAAAATAGATATAAACACAATTTTTATAAATTATTTCACGAAATTCTATATTTACTGAAAATATGTGAAATTCATAAATTAAATTAATTTTTGAATCAAGTAATCAAATCCCTACCTCAATCGAGCGTCCAACTAGCATTACAAGGCTATGGAGAAAATTTGGCGTCGTTGGAATAGCGGACGTCGTTTTCGAAAATTTGGTTCTTTGGTTTGAAAAATTGATTTTTAAACGGAGCTTCAATTCATGAAAGAGACTTCACTACTGAATTCAGAGCACCCAAAAATCCTAGGTTAGACATATAATTTGTCAAATTAGATGTGGGCCCCCACTGCACGCAAATCGAGGTAAATCTGAGTCGTTCGATTTCGTTTTTTGAGCCCGTTTCAGAACATAGTTAATATATATCTCATTTTCACCATGTTCAACGTAGATTCCAAAAATGATATTAGTTTTAAAATCTAATAGTCCGATCGAAAAGTTAATTTCAAAATCAATTACATACAAAATTGTCCGACGAAATTAAAATCAAACGGAGAAAAATTGAGATATGAGGTACCTACCACCAGATTTTCCATGAGGAAATGAATCCACGACGACCAGTTTCGTGGCAAATGATGCCCAGAATCGGCTCCGGCGAGCAAAATAATCACAGGGTTTTTCGCTGTTTTCCGGTGATCGCGGGTTCCGATGCAGCTGATTTTGGTGGCGGGAGCTTCGTCTAGCGACGCACGTCGTTTCTAGGTGGCGGCGAGCTCCAACGGTGGCCGGAGGAGGAGCGACGGTGGTTGGCAGCGGCTGGTCTTCGTGGGGGCTAAATCGAAAAAGAAAGAGAAAATACAGGGATTTATAGGCAATTTTTGTAACTGTAGCGTCAAGTGTCAACTTCTGGTTAATTGGACATTGTTTTGTTTATTTATACTTAGACCCAGTTTTTTAAAAATATTCTCAAAAACACCCCTAAATAATTATATTTTTACCTCAATTTTCAAACTTTTCTTATATTTTTGCCCAAATGAACCTAGACTCAAATCTGTCCAAATTTATCATTTTTTTGAGTCAAAAGACTAATTTACCCATATAATTTTTATGGGATTTCACAGTATTTGCTTAATAAAAAGTGAAAAACAACCGATAAAAAGATCCAGAGGCCATCTGATTGGGATCATAACCATTTATGATAATTAATTAACACTGAACCACGACAAGTACTCATAAAAAGCCAGTAATTTTTTTATTGAGTGAAATGTAATAAAACTCTTCTAAATTTGGGTATTTAGTAATTTAAAATCTAAAATTTGAACTCTATAAAATAATATTTTGAGATTAAAAAATTTTAAAAATACATTAGATTGACTTTTTGACCAATTTTAATAACGAAAAAAAATAATATCATATGCTAAAACTAGAGTAAGTCTTATTCTTCTTCTTAATTTAAGAGAATATTATTGTCTTTTATCAGTTAGAAGTTATATAAAAAGACAACTTAGGTATTAATTTTTAAAAAATTTTAATATTAGAATATTATTATATAGAGCTCAAACTTCAGGGTTTAAATTACAAAATACCTTAATCTTAGGATATTTTTTTGTAGTTTAACATTTTTTAGTTATTTATTTATTTATTTATTTTTGCATTGACAGTAACTATTTGGATAAGCACCTTATAATAATTATTAGCGAACTCTTTGGAAAAAGATGTTAGGGAATAACCTTCCCATTAGACACAAAATAATGAAGGTGATAAAATAAAGTGGAAATAAAAATCGAAATAGGCAAACACAAAACACAAAAAATTTTACATGGTTCACCTACTTAGCTTCATATATGGAGCTGCTGCAGATCTTCATTATTAGAGAAAAAAAATATTTACGAGTATTTATAGATACTCACTCAACATTCTTCAAACCCAAAGCCCAAATACATCCAAGAGAAAATTTAATGTCTTTATACTTAATTAATGCAGTAGCTCATCTCTTCCTTCTTTATACTTGCAAGCCATCTGAAGTTGAACATAGCTTCAGTTTATCAATAGTCATTGTCTTGTTAACATATCAACTGGATTTTTACTTCTTGAAATCTTCTTTAGTACCAAGACTCTGCCTTTCAAAGCTGATATTATGAAGTGATACCAAACCTATATATGCTTCATCCTAGTATGATAAACATGATTCTTTGCCAAGTAAATTGTGTTCTGATTGTTACAGTATCAGAGATTGTTGTCTTATTTGTGACCTAACTCCTCTAAGAATGATTGTAACTATATCAACTCTTTGCTAGCTTTTGTTATAATGACATACTTTGTCTCAGTGGTTAAAAGTACAACTATTTTCTGCAACTTCAAAACCCAACTAATCAGCGTACCTCTAAAAGTGTACACATATCCAGTTGTACTTTTTTAACTATCTAAATCGATAACTATGTTAGTATCAACATATCCTTGTAAATCCAAACTTGATTTTCTGAAGCATAAGGTTATGTCTGCAGTTCCTCTCAAATATCTGAAAATTTGCTTTATTGCTTCCCAGTATTATTTACCTAGATTGCTAATGTATTGACTCACAACTCCCACTGCATGTTCTAAATTCAATCTTGTACAAATCATGGCATATATGAGGTTACTAATAGCAGAAATATAAGCCACCTTGGCCATATGAACTCATTCCTACTCAGTTGTAGGTGATTGCTCTTTTGAGAGTTTGAAATGACTAACCAAATGAGTACTCAAAGGCTTTACATTATCGATATTCAATCTGCTAAGCACTTTCTTCGCATACTCCTTCTAAGATAACTTCAAGGTCCCAATTATCTTGTTTATATATAGTGTATTCTTTCTCACTTTTAGGATGATTAAACAATAAGGAATAGGTTCCTATTTATAGTGTTAAGCTTACCAACCTCTACCAATTCTCCCTACGATATTTGCAAATTTTTATCATATATACCACATGACTAATATACATTTTCTTCATAGTAATTAATTTGTGACATAACCCTAATACGTTTTTGGCCAAAGTATCATCTCTTTACATACTTATAATACCAGGCCCTAATTGTGTATAGAATCCACTCGGATTGCATAAATCAAAGAAACCATTTTCGTTTCTTTTAATGATGGAAAACATGTGTATAGAAAAAAACATGCTAACAAGAAAGTTAGATGTAAATACAAATTAAAATTAACCTAACACAATCCTACGATCATTTATGTCAAACTATTAGGAATAGGATTATTGAGAATATTAATGTCCATAACGATTAAAGCCTTAGGACTTGATCGTAATCACAAAAGTGTTATGAGACTAAAAGCTTGAGGGTTAGAAATCTTCCACAATTAAAATTCTCTATGTGCACTCAATAGATTTCTCACTCAATAATAGTAGCTTAGAGAGAAGAGCATACATTCTAATTTTTGGCATAAAGACCATAACCTTTTATTAGTTATATGACTTAGTTAAGTATCCATCAACCTTAAGTTAGTCATCTAATCGGGTATTTAAATTGTTAGTCCATATCCAAATAGAGATAATCACATTGTCAAACTTAAGGTATGCTATGAAATGCCATATCATTTCTGAATATCCTTAAAATAACAATATGGTACATCAGACATACTAGCATGAGACTAAAACATCCGTCATTGCATTTATGAAATGATAACTAAAACCCTCAATGATTACCGCACTAATATATCTACACGATATAGATCGAGTATAGAATATGGTATGGAACTTACACGCAATGTGATCTTAAACACGCCTATTTCTAATTAGTCTAACTTAAAATTAAGTAAGATTAATCTTAATCTTTCCTTTTAACACATTAGCACAAAAATTTATGCTAAATTGCACCAGGAAAGTTAATAATATGAAAAATATCATATATATTCTACAAAAATCAAAAACATGTCTATAATAAAAGAACATCTAAAGATAAAATCGCACATTTTTAAAATACAACATAACGCCTAAATGCTTATGAAACATCTTTTTTAGGTAGTAAGTCTTTGTTGAGTAGATCCACAATTATAGAGTTTATACCAATTTATTCTATAGACATTTGTCAATTTTGAATTCTTTATTTAAACAACAAGTAACTTAACATTCATGTGCGTCGACTTTAAAGAGTTTTGTTGTTATTGAATATAATATTGCGATTTTATTATCATAATACATATTTAATAGTCTTTTAGTGCGATCCACAATTTGCAACTCACTGAGAATCATATTCCATGATTTGATGCCTACGCCATATAACAAGATATATAATACGTTCAGATTTGTCACCCGCCCCACCCGGTCGAATCAATATAGGCATGCTAGTACTTCTAACCATTTTTTTTTTTTTTTGTTTTGGAATGAACAAACATCAAAGTACTTCATTTAACAATAGAAAATCTGGCCATCACACCTGGTGGGAATGTACCAAGTCTCTTATTTATACGAGATCATTTTGCAAGTAAATTTGTAGTCATATAAAGTAAAAAAAAATACTTATTATTATTCAATCTCTATTTTACCTCATTAGATAAATCAATTTACTTCGTCAATCTATATCTTAAGCCTTAAGCCAACGTACTTCGTCAGTCAATCTATATCTTAAGCCTTAAATCAACGTACTTCGTTAAATTTATAGTGATATTAAACCTCTTAGGAACAAAAGAACATCTAAGATTGTATTTAGATAAACTTAACCTAATACAAAAACAAAATTTTATTTATTTTTAAATTTTAAAAATAAAAGACTTGATTGCTAACAAGATTTATTACTTTATTTTTATTATTACTATTCTTTTCAATGATGTGAAGTCATCAATGTATACGAGCCCTTGCTCCATGTGGTGTATTTTTGTCCAAAAGCAATAAATAATTTAAGTGGAGCATATATTTCAAATTTTGTATATTATTGGGCGTAATTAGTAAAATTTGTCTGTTCCAAAGCCCTAAAGAATAGAAAGCAAAAACCCTCGTCCTTCCTTGATTCAGGTGTTGGCTTCCGCAGTTTAGGCCAACCTCAACTCAACTTGCCCCAACGAGAGTCCCTCGACTCTCGACTCCAGCTCCTCCACAATGGGTCGGAAACTCAGAGAACCATTAGCGCCTGAAACCCCTAACGATCCCGAAATCAAGGCCGAGAAGAAGAAAACGAAGAAGAAAACCAAAGACCCCAGTTTCGAAGAAGAGAACCACCATAGCCCCAAGAGGAAGCTCCAGGAGTCTGAAGCCCAGGATTACTCCGATTCCAAAGAGAGAAAGAAGAAGAAGAAGAAGAAGCATAAGAAGGGGGATGAGAATAATAAACAAAGCGAAGAGAAAGAGGAGGAGCCGAAGAGAACCGTCGTTAATGGCGGCGGCGGCGGCGGCACTGAAGAAGATGGTTCGGTTAAAGAAGGGCTGGTTGTGGTTACTGGGAAGGACGTGGAAGAAGCCAAATATGCTCCTTTGAAGTCCTTTAAGGAGTCGAAGTTGCCGAGCGAGGTTCTTCAGTGCTGTCAGAATTTCGAGAGCCCTTCTCTGATTCAGGCTCGGTCATGGCCTTTTCTATTAGACGGTCGAGATTTTATTGGGATTGCGGCGACTGGGTCAGGTGAGTTTTTTTGCTTTGGCTTTCTGGGTTTTGGAGTTTGTTGTGTTTATGTGATGTTAAACATTTTTGTTTTATTTTGTTTTGTTTTTTTTTTTTTTGGTATTAGGTAAGACTTTGGCTTTTGGGGTACCGGCAATAATGCACATTTTGACGAAGAGGAAGGGTAAGTTCTCGAAAGGGAGGAATCCGCTTTGCCTTGTATTGTCACCTACAAGGGAGCTAGCTCAACAAGTAAGTACTCTTGGATCCAAAATCATTTATGTGACTTTAGTGATTTATATGCATCCTTTATTTATATGGTGCTTTTAGATGGCTTGTAATGTTGGATAGATATAAATATATATATATATATATATATATATCTATATCATTATGACGGTTTTAAGAAACGAGAACTTTTTTTAAAGAATAAAACAGAAGTACATAGTAAGAAGAGGATAAGATATGCTCAACAACAAAGAAACACAAAATAAATGAAGTTCACACATTAAAGCCCTAAACGTTTGAGTGAAAAATTATTTATTCGTCTACAACATTTTGAGTGATCCAATTTTCAGCCAATCCTCCCCTTTTGATTCGCCTATGTTTGTTGCAGACTTCTGAACGAGTTTTCTTCCAACTAAGAGTAATTCAAGAGAGTGGAAATCCCTAAATCTTTTGTCACCTTACCAAATAGAAGCTAAAAACTTGGCCTTTTTTTCCCCATGGAGATGACAAGTCCAACTCATTTTCTTCAAAAATGCATTTATTTCTTTCCAACTAAATAACCTAGAATATAGACATCACCGTAGAATTCACATGATAGCCACCATCTTTCCCTTTCTAAAACCATATGCTTCTACGGCTCACAAATTTCAGGAGGACCCATTATAATCTGCTTACTAGCAATCAGTAACATAATGATCTGGCCAATAGGCTTCAGGCTTGTAATCTTAAATTTGCGTGCAATGTTTTGATTTGTTACCTCCAGGGTAGCAAATGTCTTGTTCTTTTTTTATTTCTTCTTCACATAAAAAATATGGATGATACTGATTTATGTTGGGAAACAATGAGGCATTAAGAAGTTTCCAATGATTTGTGTATACAACATAAATTTGAAGTGGTGTATCCTGGATGAGAATTTAAAGCAAAGCGGATTATTGCTATTAACACTATGCTAGTAGTCAAACAAAATAGTTTTTTCATAGAAAAGTGGTTGGCGGTGAGATGGAGTTGCTTGACCTTGAGTTCTCTGTTTAGTCATAGATTTTCAATGATGGAATATCACCGGTATGCTCTTATTTCAAGTTTTCAATCCTCAACAAGGTCATGGAGTTTTGAAGCCTGGTGATTTTTGGGGATTAGGATGTTTTTAATGATGAGATACTCAATGATGTGTAGCAAAACAATATTGAACGAAAAAACTGTAAAACCAGACATAGCTTTTGATTTGTAGTTTTTGGTTTATACGAGCATCAGTGTCTTCATCTTATTTAGCTTTTGCTATTATTGTTTTTGAGTTCTTGATAAAGTACATAATTCTTTCACTGTAGACTGCATCATATATTTTTGTTTTGTGACATAGTGTAATGTTTCTTAAGTTGTTACAGTGTTTTCTTTTCCAACCTTTGTTATCTGCTTCTTGCTGCATAAAGTGCATTTGCTGCACTTGGTTTAGCAAGCTTTGTTTCTTAAAAGTTAACGTACCTCTAACTTCATGTGCTGGCGGCAGATTTCAGATGTTCTATGTGAGGCGGGAAAGCCTTGTGGTGTTATTTCAGTTTGCTTGTATGGAGGGACATCCAAAGGACCTCAGATATCTTCTCTGAAGTCTGGTGTTGTAAGATGTTCTGTTCTTTTTGTCCCTTCTAAACCTAGATGATATTGGTAATGTTTTAATTGACTTATCAATATTAATGTTAAATTGTGTCCTCATGACCTCATAT
The DNA here is from genome assembly GCA_002914805.1 of Parasponia andersonii. Lineage (NCBI taxonomy): Eukaryota > Viridiplantae > Streptophyta > Magnoliopsida > Rosales > Cannabaceae > Trema > Trema andersonii. The sequence continues at coordinate 956,135 of JXTB01000105.1, read as the reverse complement.
GTCAACTGGGTACAGCTACACTTTGGTGTACATTTTAGCTTCAATTTGGTTCTTCCGCTGATCTCATAAATCCCTCGTTTATTGTGTTTTGCATTAACTGATCTTTTTCTATCTGCTGAAGCAAAATATGCGTGCTAGAGCTTTTTCTTGCTTTGCTGGACTTCCGGTCCTCCTTTTCTTTTTGGGTGTTATTTTTGGATACCGTTGTTGTTGTTTTTTTTTTTTTAAGTTGAATTGTTAACATTGATTAAAGTGATATTTGGTCAGCAGTCATAAATTTTGAAATTAAAATGATAATACTCGGAAAACTTCAGCTGGACTAGAATATTTATAAAATAAATTTTATGTTTCTTTCTCCGTTCTTGAAATCCTCTATTGTCATCATCAAGATAACTTTCTCACTATGGCCAGCTACGTGTGTGTTTTTGTTTTCAAATGCATCTAAACACTTTTTAAAGAGACAACATTTATCAGTTATCTATTTGGTACATGTGTCTAATGAATTTTATGCACTTTTAGGATATTGTCATTGGAACTCCCGGTCGTTTAAAGGATCTGATTGAAATGGGTGTCTGCTGTCTTAAGGAGGTAACTTTTGGGGTAAGTCGGACCTTCTAGGAAATCCATTTCCTATGTTATTTCTAACAGTCCTTTATGACAAATGTTTTCTACACCTATTTCAAAATTTTTACCTCTGAGCTTCTTGTATGCTAATATTACTTTCTTTTTACAGTGGTTTATATAAAATATGAATTATAAATATAGGGGAAAAGAGGTAATAAGAAATAGTTATCTTGCTAATACCATTGACATTGAAAAGCAGTTGGGTCAGTCATGTAAGTTGCAGCATGTCACAATAATGCTATGGTTGAAATCAGTGGGATATTTTACTTCTTGTTCATCTCATTTTATTTTGGTCTATCGCTTGAACGTGGTAGAGCCAAGTTAGTTTTTGTTGCCATTCCTCTATGAGTCTATATTTGCCTAACCTCTGTTTAGTTTCCCTCTACCTTTCTTTTCCACTGGTAAAGCATTCATTCGTGTAGTGGTGAGTGACTAAATGTTCATTTTAGCTTGTTTCGATCACTTATCAGGAAATTGTTTCCTTTCTATTTTTGTTTATTTCTTTTACTTTTTTTAAGCTCCTAGGAGTCTGATGCCTCTAGTTCTTTACTTCAGCTGTTCTTTTTGTCACTATCATTTAATTTATAGTCTTAATTTTAGTAAAATTTACTTTGCAAATCTTTTGATGGCTGAATATAGCTGTAGCATTTTGATTTCTCAGGAAAAAGAATTTGATAAGTTACTTTTTGTAGGTCCTCGNGAAGTTCGCTACATATTGGGTCAGACGTGTTCAGGTGTGTGACATGTAAACGTTTGCCTTTAGTCTCTATCTCTCATGTCTTTCCCGTGATTGGTTATTATGATTATTATTATTATTATTATTTTTAAATATAGTTTTAGTTTTAGAGTTGCTATTTTGACTGTTCAACACTTTTTTTTTTTTGGTAAGAGTTACCGATTCTCCTATAATTGTCTTTTTAAACAAGTTTCAAACTTGATTTTGACCGTCTTAAATATAAATTGGGTTTTGTTAGGATTTATGCAAACATCTGGTATTTCTATATTAGTCTCAAAACCCTAGAATTACTTAATTGTTTGGATGACATATTATGGTTTTCTTTCCCATTGGAATATTTTGTGGAGTGATGGGAAATAAGAGTTGACGTTGACTGAATTATTTTTATCCTTTCTGATTAGCCTCCCATGCATTTCACATATGTTAGGCGTGCCAAGAGGACCGTGTAGTTACTCGGATAGATAGGAGAGAATATGCCAGCTCACTAATTAGTTAGCGTAGGGTACAATTTCTCTTCTGGAAGATTGCCCTGAGTAGACCGAGGGCTGATATAAATAATTCAGTCAACTCTTAGTTAGCATAGGGTACTATTTCTCCTCTGGAAGATTGCTCTGATCTCTCTCTCTTGCTCTCTCTCTCCCCTATTTATGCTTTCCACTCAGGGCAATCTTCTAGAAGAGAAATATTATGAGAGAGAGAGAGAGAGAGAGAGAGAGAGAGATCTTGACCACCACCACATAATATCCTGATTATTCTCTCTCTCCTCCCTCCTATGTATTCTTTCCACTTGGGGCACTCTTCCAGAAGAGAAATAGTACCCTATGCTAAGAGTTGACTGAATTATTTTTATCATTTCTGATTAGCCTCCCATGCATTTCATATATGTTAGGCGTGCCAAGAGGACCGTGTAGTTAACTCGTGTGAAGGGCTGGAGGGACTTGGATAGATAGGAGAGAATACGCCAGCTCAGTAATTAGTTAGCATAGGGTACTATTTCTCTTCTGTAAATAGGAAGAGAGAGAGAATAGTCAGGCTATTGTGTGGTGGCTTGAGAGGATTGACCGTGGGAAAGAGTTAGGTCTCTCAAACAATGCCTGGTAATACTCTGTAATTCCTTTACTCTCACTTTTCCAGTAATAACACTCATTTTTCTCCTCACAAACCTTATCTGAGGCCCTATCAATTTCATTGGAAAATGAATTGCTCACCTTAGTTATCTTGGAATAATGTCTCATTTATAATAGTAAAGCAAGGAGACAACACTGTATTTCCTTAGAAGTGTGAAAAGAGGTGTAACTTGATTGGTTTGATTTTGTGTTATTACTATTATTTTTTTATTTTACATATTAAGTTATGAGAATAAAGCTACAGTGAAAATGTTTGGTCAAGGTAAGCTAATTGATAAATAAGCACACATGTCTGATGCAAAGCTTTTGAGCTAGTAGGACTCTTATTGGAGTCTATTTAGTTTCTATTTGTTTGAATTTGCTATTTGTTATCTTGATTAACCTTGTTTCTTATGTTAATGTAAAATGTCTGTATTATCTCTGCAGCACGTCAAATGGTAATGTTCAGTGCTACATGGCCTTTAGCAGTTCATCAGTTAGCTCAGGAGTTCATGGATCCGAATCCTGTTAAGGTGTGAAACGCCTATTTATTACAATATTACTGTTACCATTATGAAATACTAATAAATATTCTCTCAGGTTGTTGTAGGTTCTGAGGATTTAGCTGCTAATCATGATGTTATGCAGATAGTTGAGGTAGAAGACTTAGACACTTGTTGTTTTGAGGAAGAATTCTCATATTTCAACTGTAATTAATGTGCCACCTCTTATGTATGCCTAGGTTCTGGATGATCGTTCACGTGATGCACGTTTGGTTGCTTTGCTGGAGAAATACCACGAATCCCAAAGGTAGCTGTCCCCCCCTCTTCCCACACACACACACACACACACACACTTCCTTTTTAATCTGCTTCCTTTTATCTCTTTGTTCACATGAATGTAATTTTTATCTATTTGTCACAGAGGAAGACCTTAAGTACTTAACTGACATCCTTGATGTCGCCTTTTGATATGTGGGATAACCTTCTGTTCTCATTGTTTTACTTTTGATCAGGAACAGAGTTTTGGTGTTTGTCCTGTACAAATTAGAAGCTACCCGTGTTGAAAATATGCTACAAAAAGGGTGAACTCTCTTTTACGTCAAAATTTGATACATTTGGGCTAGTCAACAATTCTGGATCTTTTTATAACCAACTAAAAAAATAATTTGCTAAGCTAATACATAAATTTTTTTTTTTAGTGGTTGGAATGTTGTTTCCATACATGGTAACAAATCACAAAACGAACGTACAAAGGCACTATCATTATTCAAGAGTGGAACTTCTCCTTTGATGGTATGTTGCTAGTACTGATTGATGTCATTTAGATGCATATGGCAATATCAATAAGATATGTGGGGAGATTTTCTTCTCGTGTCTATGAACTTTTGCTGTATGTTTTACTTCCAGTTTTCTACACTTTCTGTCTTCTGTGTGGTATCTAATATTTCTTCTTTTGATAAAATTGTATGTGTATGTCTCTCTCTCTCTACGTATACGTGTATATATATATATATATATATTATAATATGCATTGTATTAAAGCCTGTCTGCATCCTTTTTAGTGAATCCCTATGACCTTGCATCAGCCATATTGGGGCTTTGTCTGCATCATTTTCATTGATATTTTCTGGGTACTTGGGTTCTAGTTATGGTTGAATGAATTTTGTGTGTTTTTGTGATCATTAGATGTTATAGTTTTATAATACAGGAAGACGAGCAGAAACTTGTGTGCATTATTTTGATGTTCGCTGCCAATACTAAAATGTTCTGGTTCTGTCATGTATATGCAGATAGCAACAGACGTGGCAGCTCGAGGATTGGATATTCCAGATGTTGAAGTGGTTATCAACTATAGCTTTCCTCTGACCACAGAAGATTATGTCCACCGAATAGGGCGGACTGGACGGGCTGGTAAGAAAGGCGTTGCTCACACATTCTTCACCCAGCAGAACAAGGTATATATATATATATATATATGCACACACACACACACTGATCAAGCCGTCGTACAAACTTATCCAATTTAGACAGTCCTCATGGCGTACAGTTTATTTTGCAAAATATATTTTTATGATATTTATTAAAAAATTGATAGTCGGAACCAAAAACTTATATGTCATCACCGGTAAGTCCCTTTTTTTCTTTTTTCATGAATCATAAAGGATGTGCTGTTATTTCAGGGACTTGCTGGAGAACTGGTAAATGTTCTCAGAGAAGCTGGGCAGATCGTACCAGCTTCCCTGTTGAAGTTTGGCACTCACGTAAAGAAAAAGGTGCTTATTCTTTTTGTTCAAATCGTTGACTTTGACGTTTTTGTAAATTTTTTTCTTTTTAGAAAAAAAAAACAGAGACCTAGTCTTTTCTTTATGTTCTTAAAGTGTTTTATCATTATGTGGCAAAATACAGGAGTCAAAACTTTATGGAGCTCACTTCAAGGAAATTTCTGCGGATGCTCCCAAGCCCAAAAAGATTACGTTTAACAACTCCGATGATGACGAAGAATGATTTATTCAAACTCGTTCGTTTAGTAGGAAAGTTGGCCAAAAATTAGAGAGGCTGTTAGCCTTCTATAGTTGCAATTAATTAGCCTTCTATATCATTTTATATTATATTTTGTTTTTGCTTTTACGTTTCTCATTATATTGTCTTAATGTGGGACTATTACATTTGATTATTGGCTTGTTTAAGATCATGTAATTTTATTCTTTCATTTATAATTGAAAGCAGCATCAAGAAAGCAATCCGAAATTTGATACTTGAGCTTGTTATAAAATTTCCTTTCTCACAAACATTAATTGAATTTCAGTGCTTTTTAGTGTTCTGAATTGGAATGAATATTCTTCCATTTCGAAATACATTACAATGGCGAAAGTTCATGTCTGATAATGAAAGATTATCGAGGAATAGGTATCTTCATTCTTCACTCGATCATCAATCAAGAATATTGAAAGCTTGTTCACAGGGTTATTTCTGGGCAATTTTGTTTTAACTTCCTAGAATCATGTGTTTGCAAATTAGTCGGCTTGTTTGGCAAAATTTGCATGTATATTTTTTTCATAGAATGGATGACGAAGATAATGTCAAATGTTATTTACACCTTTCATTTCATTTCTAAAAATTTGATACACAATATATAAATAAATGTTGCCAAATAAGTATTAGTTGTCGGAAAAAGAGAAGGAAATTTGAAGTTGTATGGTAAAATTTCAAAGAGACTGAAAAATATCAAAAATTTAATTTTTTTTGTAAAAATACCAAATTATTTCGAAAAATGTAACTTTCAAATTTAAAATGTTTAGTACTACTTTTTACCAATTAACGAGGCACTTGAGATAACAAGACTAGTCACCACTTGAGATAACCAAAGAATTGGTCACTTAAGCACACTTGAAAAATATCAATTTTGAAAAAAAATGTTATTTTTTTTTATAAATATGTTTTAAAAGTGGTATTTTCAATGAACTTGTGAAAATGATATTTTTAAAATCAAACTTGAATTATTTTAAAAAAATTCAACCCATTTAGGATACTTCAGAGGCTTGGATTTTGTCCCATATAAAACCCCAATAAATAAGTTTTTTTTTTTTTTTTTTTTAAATTCCCGTCCACCAAAAGTCTCAACAACTACCCTTCCCTCCCAAACAGTCATACACACTCCTAATAATTCTAGATGAATTGAGATAGTCTCACTTGATTCCAAATAAACAATGTCAGGAGCATCTCTAATGTTCTCGAGCAAAAAAGAGCATCTCTAACGCTATTGTACTGAGAAATTTATCACAGAATTTTTATTTTTAGAGTTTTAAAAAATATTAAAGTTGATGTATTTTAATTTTTAATAATTACTTTTAGAACATTGTGTCTGAATGAAAAACCAAGAAGTGGGGTGGCATAGTTGTTGAGACTTTTGGTGGTCAGGGTTCAAAACGAGTATGCACAGTTTTAATTGTGGAGTGTTAACTACCTCATTGACCTCCTTGCAAAAATAAAATGAAAATGGTAGAACACTCTAACATAAGTTATATAACACAATAATTTGAGAGTCTTTCTCTCACGGTCTAGGGTTTATCTCTAGGGCTGAGCATGAAAGTTCATACCATCTGATTTGGGTATATTCGTTTCCTTTGTGAAACGTTTAATTGGAGCTTATTTCCCTCTTGTTTTCCTTTCCCGACTAGAGTGATTCTGATAGCTTTCCTTTGCTTTTGTCCTTTCTTTTTTTTGTCCTTTTCTGCGGTTGTCTTTCTCCTGGCAATAATTGTTAGTCTGTATTCCTTCTACTGTTGACTTTTATTATTAATTGTCTGCCTGTTATGGATTCAGAAAAGATAGAGAAAGTATGCGAACATTTGAATCTGGACGATCACGATGAACCGGTGGTACAAATGGCTCCAGACTTTACTGAGGAGGGTAAAGAAAAGTTGGATCTCTGCCTTGTTGGAAAAGTCATTGGGAATAAGATTATTGATCGTGAGGGGCTAAATGATGTTGCTGAGCGAGTATGGCGTACGTACCAGAGAATGAAAGTTGAGGCGACGGGTATTTCTAATATTTTTATGTTTCATTTTGGTTGTAAGGTTGATAGGCAGCAGGTTCTTTCCGGAGGTCCCTGGAATTTTAACAACTGGATTATTTCTCTCCTAAGGCCTACGAGGATTTTACTATATGATCTCCACAATGGATTTTACTAAGGTATTGTTCTGGATCCAATTTCATAGTAAGCGGCGAGTGGTGTTATCTGATAATACAGTGAGTAGGCATATGAGAGTCAACCTACCAATGAGTCTCTGTCTAACTCTAATCAATATGTTGTTCACACTCTTCCTCAGCCTACTGATGATGCTCATATTCCTCTTCGTCTTTTACTGTCAGATAATGTGGAGAATGTCAGAGCAGTGTAACATGTAATATATAAGGTTACAAACGTTTATAATAAATTTTTTCAATAAATAATGTTACCAAAATATTATGCTCCAACTTTGAGTAGAATTTCGGTTGTACTTCAAAACAAAGGATTGTTACCCGTCGAGGGCTGTGTTCCATACAGAGTCCTTAAAACTGATTCGTTCTCTCCACCAGAATGCTTGAGGATTTTGCAAGCGTCAGTCTCCCAGGATACAATGACGAAGAGCAGCAGGTGAAGCACCTACACCTCCACTCTACGAACTGGATAGCTTTGAACTCAAAATTTCTAGACACTCGAAAAGCTCTAACTAAAAAAAACTGAGGAACTCAAGAACACTTGAGAGAGAATGACAAAGAGAAGAAGGCTTCTGTTTCTTTGTTTTGGTGTGTGGAATGAGGAGGGGAAGCTCGCCTTTATAGTCTCCAAGGAGGGACTTGGTAGCAAAACCAGAAAAATTTTCTATTAATCTCAAAACGTTTTTCCAGAAACTAGAAAGGTTTCTGTTACTAACGTTTCATTAAACTGTGTAATAACATCTAAAACGTTCAGTTCATTCTGGTTCATAATGGAAAGAAAGAAAAAAAAATATTAGGCCACAACAAAAGATTGGGCTTACTATAGTTCAAGTTTCGGCCCAGCATTCGTGTCCGCAAGTGCGGGCACACACGAGCCCATGTAAATTCAGGCCCAACTCCGAAGATTTGCACCCCTGCGCGCGCCTGAGAGAGTATCTGTGGTTATTATTCTTACCACCATCACAAAACAAGGTTCTATATAAACCACTTGCACCATGCATTTCCCACCAATGTGGGATTATAATATTTTCCTTTCATTTTTCATTTCAATGGTGCACTTTTGAGCAACAATTTCTCATTCATCCGTGCACCATTTTGAGCGTATGAATATACGAAATCGATATCCTCACAGAGGAGAACAAGAATTCACTAAGATCTTTCATCAACAAGATGTGGATCTCACTCAATTTTTAGCTTCAAAATGGTCCATGAAAATGAGTTTTATAACAAATTTAATCTTTAAAATCCATTTTGGGCTTCCAAGCCCAAACCAAGCCCAAATTATTTCCTTAACCCATTTTTCCACTAGAGAAATCTATTAGTCGAGATGAATCTAAGACGAGACGATTGAAGAGACAACCCCGTAGCCCTTCTTTGTCTAAGTCAAAGAAGAAGAGTAATACACAACGTGTTTCTCTAAATTTGGTTGATCCAAAGTTCCATCGCTTACTCCAAACTTCTTCCCCACAAAAACGGAAGCCTGTGTCTCCAAAGGTCCAGAAGGGTAAGGAAAAGCTGAGTGATACGGGTTTTTGTGTTGGTGTGAAGCGGAAAATTCTGCAAGGTGAACTAGTAGGTGATATGGAAAGTTTCTCAAAAAAAGGTAGGTGTGATGATACTTCTATTTTGTTGACAATGGCGAGTCCTGGATGCCAGGGCTGCCATTCCCCATGAGTGTGCTTTGCTGGAATGTACAAGGGCTGGGGAACCCTTGTACTATTAATACCTTACGTGACTGGGTCCGTAAGTTTGCTCCGTGTCTTCTTTTCCTTTCGGAGACTAGACTTGCTGGTGGTTTGGCAGAGAGGATTAAAACCTTTATTGGTTTTTCAAACTCTTTTATTGTCAATTATGAGGGACGTAATGGAGGATTGATTTTACTTTGGAATGATGTTTGCATGTATCTATTCGCTCTTTTTCGAAAGGTCATATTGATGCAGTTGTTCAGTCGTCGAGTGATATAGTGTGGAGGTTTACTAGTTTGTATGGTAATCCGAAGCCTTATCTTTGCCACTTTTCTTGGGACCTAATTAGACGCCTAAAGACTATGAGTTCGTTGCCTTGGCTTTGTGGAGGCGATTTTAACGAGATTTTGAGTCTGGCAGAGAACAAAGGAGGGAGTAGTCGCTCAACATCAGCTTTAGTCAATTTTCGTTGTGGTCTATCTGATGTTGGCCTTAGTGACCTTGGTTTTTCGAGTTACCCTTTCACTTGGCTTAATGAAAGGGATAATAGTGCTTTTATTCAAGAGAGTTTGGATTGTTTTGTGAGCAATGATGATTGGCGCTTTTTGTTCCCTAGTGCAACTGTCGAACATGGTGACTTAATTCAAACCATCGCCCTATTGTTTTGAGGTCAGTTGGTTTAGTGGAGGATGCTCGATTTGTGGAGAAAAATGTCTTTAAATTTGAACCTTATTGGCTCAAAGATGGTGAATGTTTGGAAGTTCTTCGGAAGGCATAGCTGCGGGGGAGTTTTTCTCACGATGTTTTTTCTGGCTTTCAGGATCATTTAGAGTGATGTGCTGCTGATCTTAAATCTTGGAGTACTACAAAATTTGGCTCTTTACCCAAAGGAATTGCTAAACTAAGAAAGAGAATCAACCGATTGTATAAATTGGAGACTCTGAGTGTTATGCTTCCTGAGAATCAGAATCTTGAGAAAAAGCTGGAAGATTTGTTAAACAAGGAGGAAGTTTACTGGCGTCAACGGTCTAAAGTTGAGTGGTTAAAATCAGGCGACCAAAATACAAGCTATTTTCACAAAAAAGCTTCCAACAGACGTAAGAAGAATCAAATTAGACGTCTAAAAGATAGCAATGGTGAATGGAAAGAGGATAAGGAAGATTTATTCCAGATTTCTGAGGGTTATTTCTCTTCTATCTTCTGTTCTTCTTTGTCGGATGGTGAAGCTATGTCTCTAGTTCTCAATGCGACTCAATCAAGGATCTCTTCAAAAATGATGGAGTTTCTTGATTCTCCTTTTACAGTTGAGGATGTTAGAGTTGCTCTCTTTCAGATGTCTAACTAAGGCACCAAGAACTGATGGTTTTCAAGCTCTTTTTTATCAATGGTATTGGGATATTGTTGGTGGGAGTGTTTGCAGTGTTTGCTTGGATGTTCCTAATAATGGTAGTTCTTGTAGACCCATAAATGCTACTGACTTAGTTCTTATTCCAAAAAAAGGACCCAGAGTTTGTATCGGATTTCAACCCTATTAGTTTATGTAATGTTATCTACAAGATTATTACAAAAGCTTTGGCCAATCAATTGAAATGTGTTCTTCCTTCCTTTATTTCCAGTAATCAAAGTGCATTTGTGCCAGGTTGCTCATCTCAGATAATGCAATGATTGCTTTTGAATCTCTGCATTCCTTAAACCGACGAAATAATAGTAGAAAGGGCTTCATGGCATTAAAATTGGACATGAGTAAGGCTTACGATCGTTTAGAGTGGGAATTTTTGAGATAAGTGATGGTGGAAATGGGATTTGGCACGAAGTAGATTCATCGTGTTATGGATTGTCTCTTATCTTCAAGTTGCGCTGTTGTTTTAAATGGCCAACTGGAAGGGCATATTATTCCATCAAGAGGACTCCGTCGAGGGTGCCCAATTTCCCCCTATTTATTTATTCTTTGCGCAGATTCTTTTTCGGCAATGATCTCGAATGCTTAATCTTCTGGGGACATGGTTGGTCTTAGATGTGCGTATAGCAGCCTCCAAATTAGCCTCCTTTCCTTTGCAGATGACAGTCTTATTTTTGCTCGTGCCTATGAGACTGATACTTTAGCTATTAAACACATTTTAGCTATTAAACAAGCTTGGAGAATTCTTAACGACCCAGATTCTCTTACTGCGAAGGTCCCCAAAGGGAAATACTTTCCATACACCTCTTTTATGAATTCAGGTGACAAGCCTTATTGGAATGTTTAATCAAGCCTTATTAGCTAAACAACCTTGGAGAATTCTTAACGACCCAGATTTTCCTACTGCAAAGGTCCTCAAAGTCAAAATACTTTCCACTTCCTAGCGCCGCAGTGCCAAGAGTTCTAGAGTTTCTTCCATTCTAGGGCTACTACACTCTGTTGAGACGTTGTTTGTTCGTCTTTATTTGCGAAAAATCGAAATGCATTAATTTATCCTCAATTTCACTCAAAAAGTCAAAACTCTCCTCTCAGTGACTTCTTACCTGAATTATACATCAAAAATAATAAAACATATAAAAAGAGTTCAAAGACGAGCAATTCTTAAGCTTAAAAGTATAGTAAAAATAACCATAAAATACACTTATTAAATACCCCTAAACTTAAGCTAAAGCTCTTTCTCAGACTGAAACAACAAATGAACAAAAAGAAATAGCTAAAACACACAAAAGCAAAATTCAGGACATACAAATCAGTCTTTTGAATGAGGTTAGCGTTGTCTCAAAGCTTTCTAAAAGAAATGTAACTAAAAGAAAACTCAAAGGTATCACAACAATTTAAAATTTCAATTCTATTAGCAGTTTTGCTATTAACTCTTTGTGTGTGTGTGTAAAAATTACTTATATTTAACCTTTTACACTCGGATCGCTTTATGCAGACTTAGGTTTCAAACTTAAAACTATCTCAATAAAAGTGAAGCAATCATCTCATATGTCCGCTTTTCATGTTAATCTCCATTAATAGAGAATAGTACTAAATCGAAGATTAATAGGTCTTTAATCGGCTTGTAATATAAGGCATGGATATGGGTGGATGGAATGATATCATTTAGGCTTATTCACACCAAGATGCTTTTTTTGCTTAATGAATTCTATTTACTCAAGCATACCACAACAAATTCCCCCAAACTTAGTTTTTGACTAATTTTCAAATTTTTTTTATCGACTACTAATTTAAGGTAGCCAAATTTCTTCCTTCAAAAAGACTTCCCTTTTTAGTTCTTAATAAACTACTAACACTTCATCACAAATTCAAAGTTTACTTTCAAACATCTATGGTACGAAGTGAGGTTCTTTGGAAAAATATTTCTTAGTAAGAAGATTTTATTGGCTTACAAAATGAAAAAGACTGAAAAATCGGCTCAAAGAGGATGACTAGGGATATCACATTTAAAGGGTAGGCTTGAAAGACTCAATCAGTCCAAAATGGTCTACATCATTTCTTCGACTTTCGTGCTACCTAAGATTTCGCTTCGATTGACAATTAAACATGTTTTAAGATGACATGAGACTAAATAAATTTCTAAGCCACATGCATACAGCTACTCTAAGTAATTCAAGGCTAAATACTCACAAATATGTGCAAAATGTATTCAAGAGTTGTTCACAAAGTAAAATCACAAAAGATTTAAGCACACAAATAGTCATGATACTAAATATTTCCAAAGAGTTATTTTATACAAACTCACAAAAAAATCGTCGACAGTTAACCTATATCAAAAGCTCCAAACAACACATAATCAAACAAATAAATAAAAGAAAAACATATTATGAAAGAAAAAAAAGAAATTGAATCAACTAAAATAAAACACAGGAAAACAGATTAAAAGTTTAACCAATTAAAATGTTCACGAAGACAAAGCAGGTAAATGCTAGACACTCCTCTAAACTTAAAATGTACATTGTCCTTAATGCACTAAATATGAAAGAGCAAAGAGGAATAAATATTTACCTGACCGACGGCTGCTCAACCGACCTCGATGGTGTGGTGATTACCAAGTTGATCACTTTCGGTTTATAGTGGTGCCAGTGACAATGCCATTCTAGGGTAAGTTTTTGTTTTTGTTTTTTTTTTTTTTTCGGATCAGTGGTGCCATAACACCAAAAAGTGGCGCTGGAGCGCCAAGATTTAGAAATAATTTCGAAAGATTTAGAAATAATTTCGAAAGTTTTTATTTTTTTTTCCGACCAGGTGGCACTGCAGCACCAAAAAGTGGCACTAAAGCGCCACTGCCTGGGTTTACAGCTGAAATTAGCACTGATACACTCTATTGAGATGTTGTTCTTCCGTCTTTGCTCGCGAAAGATCGAAATTACCTTGGTTTAGTCTCGGTTTTACTCGAAAAGTTAGAATCCTCCTCTCAATGGCTTCTCACTTGAAATATACATAAAAAAACAACAAAACACATAAAAAGAGTACAAAGACGAGCAATTCTTAAATTTGAAAGTATAGTAATGATAAATGTAAAATACACTTATCACATTTTGGATGAGATCGAGTGTAATTCCTTGGCCGCTGTTAATGCTATTTCCAAACCTAAGTCCTGTTCTGCTGTTGTATTTTTAATTAATGATATTTTTATTTTTATTTCTTATGCTTGTTATGGTTCGTGTCATCGTGTTTCTTGCAAAGGAAATATGGTGGCACATCAGATGACCCAATTTGTAATTCGTTCTAAATGTGATAGAAGATGATGCGATTCTTATCAATAGTTTATCTCCTATTTTGTAATTGCCAATTTTCAGTGGTAACGAATCATTTTTTCATTAAAAAAAAAAAGTTACATAACACAAGTTAGGACACTGTATACTCTCAAAAAAAAAAAAAAAAAGTGAGGACACTATCTACATGTCATTAATTTGTAGGGGCCAGATACAGATATTGTCAAAAGTTTTTACGGTTGACTCAAAAGGCATATTCGAATATTTCCAGGCGACTCCGGCAACATCACACAGACATTGTATGACGATATTCTCTGACTAATTCGCACACGTAAGGACACCAAACTCCACGCTAAAAGCTGCGGCTTGAAACCTTCGTCCTCGGATAGGGTTTGGGAACATTCTGCAACGCGGTTTGGGATTTACCCTGCTACTTGCTCACCCATAGAAATGAACAAAAATCAGAATTGAGACTTAGATTTTACACCAAAAAAATAATTAAAAAAATAAAGAAAAGTCGAACAAAAATTGAGTGAGACGTGAAACCCGAAAGCGTCCGCATACGATGCACTACAATTTAGAGTCCATTCTTTGAGTGAGTCTATGAGAATCTGCTTGGATCCCACCTCAACGAAATGTTCAAAATGTCGTGATTCGTTGGTTTATTAATATCGTCCAATTATTCCAATCCCAGAGAAATAAATAACGGAAGCCGAGTCAACTGAAACCAATTCCCAGAAAAAGGCCATTAAAACAAGCAACAAACGACCCCCCCCCCCCCCCAAAAAAAAACGACAGTAGATTCCAAAAACAAACCCCCTTAAACGACATCCAAGCCATAAAACCTGCCAACTTCAAGTAGAGAGAGAAAAAATAAACATGGCGGAAAGCGTTGTGACCTTCCTGCTAGACAACCTCTCGGTCCAACTCCAAGACGAGTTTCGGCTCCTGAGGAGCGTCAGAGATGAGGTACAGTACATCGTCGACGAGTTGGAGCGAATCAAGAGCTTCTTAAGAGTCGCCGACGCCATGGAAGAGAATGACGCCAACCTCAAGGTCTGGGTCAAGCAGGTCAGAGACGTCGCCTACGACATCGAAGACTCCCTCGACGAGTTCAACCTCCGATTCGCCCCTACTTGCGGCGGCCGTGCCTTCCACGCGCGGCTCCGGAACCTCCTCCGCTTCGTCAAGAATTTGAGAGCCCGCCACCGAATCGCGTCGGAGATACAAGGAATCAAGTCCAGAGTCGGGAGCATATCGGAGGGCCGCCGGAGATACGCCGTCGGAGGAATTGGCTCGAGCTCCGGCGGCGGTTTGGTCCGGCGGCGATTGGGGCGTCAGGGGGACGCGCTTTTGCTCGAGGAAGCGGACTTGGTCGGGATCGGGGAGCCCAAGAGGAGGATGATCGAGTGGCTCATGGGGAATGATTCCGGACGACAGGTCGTTTCGGTGGTGGGAATGGGCGGGTTGGGGAAAACGACATTGGTGAAGCAGGTTTACGAGGACCCGAGGGTGAAGAAGCGGTTCAAAGTTCATGCTTGGGTCACTGTTTCTCGGTCGTTTAAGACCAAGGACTTGTTAAAAGATGTCGTTCAGCAAATTTTCAGGGTGATCAGAAAGCCGGTGCCGCCAGAAGTGTCCAGCATGAACAACGATAACCTGAAGGAGAGTATAAAAGATTTGCTCAAGCAAAGCCGATATTTGATTGTTCTTGACGACGTTTGGCACGTAAGAGCTTGGGAATCGATCAAGCTGGCCTTACCGCGAAACGACAAGTATGGAAGTAGAGTTCTGATCACTACACGGAATGCCGAGATAGCTTCAAGTAGTTGTGTTGAAACCAATGATTGGGTTTTCAGTCTTGCCCCTTTAGCGGAGGAAGAGTCTTGGGATTTGTTTTGTAAGAAGGCTTTCCAGGGCAACTCGTGCCCTCCTCATTTGGAGGAAACTTGTCGTTTGATACTGAAAAGGTGTGGAGGATTGCCTCTTGCAATTGTGGCAATTGGAGCTGTTTTGGGTGCTAAAGACAAGGCAAGTAAAGATGAATGGTCTATTCTTCGTGATAGTATTGGTCCTGAGATTGAAGGGAACTATAATCTTGATAGCATGAAACGAGTGCTATCACTTAGCTATAGTGATTTGCCATACTATTTGAAATCTTGTTTCTTGTACCTGAGCATGTTTCCTGCTTTGCAAAACATCGAAAATATGAGATTGGTTCGGTTGTGGATAGCTGAAGGTTTTGTGGTTGAGAAGGAAGGAAAGACCCTTGAAGAAGTTGCAGAGGGTTATTTTAAGGAGCTTCTGGACCGAGGGCTGATTCAAGCCGCCGGGACAACTAATGATGGACGGATCAAATCATGTCGAATACATGATCTTTTAAGGGAGATTGCGATTTTAAAGTCGAAGGAACAGGATTTTGCAGAAATAACCAAAGAGCAAGGTTCAGTGTGGTCGGACAAAGCTCGGCGCTTGTCAGTGCTCAACACCCCGCAGAATGTAGAGCACAAAAATGTTTCCAAACTTCGTTCTTTGCTTGTATTTGTCGAAGAAGATTCGGTTGCTGAGTTTTCGTTATCAGCATTGTTTCCTAGAGGTTTTAGGCTGCTGAAGGTATTAGATTTGCGAGGTGTGTCACTGGAGATTTTTCCCAAAGTAGTAGTTAAGTTATTTCATTTGAGGTATCTAAGCTTGAGGGATACTAAGGTGAAACATATTCCTGGCTCTATTAAGAAGCTTCAAAATTTAGAGACCTTAGATCTTAAACAAACATATGTTACTGAGCTTCCTGCTGAGATTTTGAATCTCAAGCAACTCCGACACCTCCTGGCATATCGTTACGAAATTGAGTCTTACGCACACTTTGACTCCAAGTATGGTGTAAAAGTTCCTATAGGAATAGGCAGTCTTCAATCACTTCAAAAGCTCTGTTTTGTGGAGGCAAATCAAGGCAATGGTACTATTATGACAGAGCTGGGAAAAATGAGTCAGCTAAGGAGGTTAGGCATAATAAAATTCAGAGAAAGGGACGGTATTGCTTTGTGCTCTTCCATCGAAAAGCTCACGAATCTTCGCTCCTTGTCTATCACTTCCGAACAAAAGGACGAGACAATTGATCTTCATCGCATTTCTTCTGTGCCTAATTTACTTCAACGGCTCTATTTGGCAGGGCGTTTTGAGAAGTTACCCCACTGGATAAGTTCTCTTCAAAATCTGGGCATACTACTTTTAAAATGGAGTCGCTTAAAGGAGGATCCTCTAGTGCACCTTCAAGATTTGCCTAATCTGGTGCATCTTGAGTTTCTTCAGGTTTATGATGGAGAGAGCCTGCATTTCAAAGAGGGAGGCTTCCCAAAGCTGAAGCTATTAGGCCTTGACAAATTAGATAGACTGCAATCAGTGACAATGGATAATGGGGTAATGCCTGGACTTGAGAAGTTGGTCATACAGCGTTGTAAACTGCTGAAGAATGTCCCAAATGGGATCGAACACTTGACTATGTTAAATGCAATCGAGTTTTTTGACATGCCTGACGAACTAATCATGAAACTACGTTCTGATGGCGGAGAAGACTATTGGAAAGTCGCTAATGTCCCGGCAGTATACTCTTCTTATTGGATAAATGGTGGTTGGGATGTATATTCTGTAGAGAGATTCAGTGAAAAAGAGAGTTCTCAGCAGGGTGCTGCTGCTGCTACTGCAGTGAGAAGTCATCGAAGGAGTACTCTATGGAAGGTTTAATTTTATGTACAATGAAAATGTTTGTGTAATTGCTCGTGTACGTGTACTTATAACAAGTTTAATAATGGACCAGCTTCTGGTCTTAGTGCATCTACTCGGATATTTATCACACGTTGAAGGTGTTTGTTTTGTGTAATTTTCGCTAATAATTGTTGGAGCGGTTTCTCACCAGTCGTCCACGCGTCTCGAACTGCTGACGTTGGATTCTCCAACTGTCTACGTGTCCTTGCTATCTCAAAGCTCTCTGAACTCCAAGCAAGATCGGAGAGACGGGGGTGGCTACCTGCAAAGACTCTCCGATGCTTAAGTCAGTGGTTTTTCTTTGCGCTTTTATAGCAAGGAGAAAAATATATAAGTATAATGAGTATATTCTCTATCTCTCCCTTTCTTCCTGTTTTTCCCTTCTTTTTTATGTATCAGCTTTTATATGCCAAAAACCTCCCCTCTCGGGAACGCAAGGCATCAATATATATAGTTCTCAGATAGTGAACAGCACGGTTTTCTATATCAGGAAAAATCATGAGTACCTTTCACCTCAAAATCTTTTTTTACCGTCACGGGCTGAGATTCCCGTAATCTCTTCTATGCTACCGTGACCTGATTTCCGCCGCCTC
>JXTB01000105.1:902718-927629 GCA_002914805.1 Parasponia andersonii | reverse complement strand
GGGTGGCTACCTGCAAAGACTCTCTGATGTTTAAGTCAGTGGTTTTTCTTTGCGCTTTTGTAGCAAGGAGAAAAATATATAAGTATAATGAGTATATTCTCTATCTCTCCCTTTCTTCCTGTTTTTCCCTTCTTTTTTATGTATCAGCTTTTATATGCCAAAAACCTCCCCTCTCGGGAACGCAAGGCATCAATATATATAGTTCTCAGATAGTGAACAGCACGGTTTTCTATATCAGGAAAAATCATGAGTACCTTTCACCTCAAAATCTTTTTTTACCGTCACGGGCTGAGATTCCCGTAATCTCTTCTATGCTACCGTGACCTGATTTCCGCCGCCTCTTCCTGTTGCAATCTGTCAGGAGTGAGATTTGGGCAAATCGCCGTTCCGTCAAGACGGCTTGTCCCTGTACGCACATCTGACAGAAACGCATTAAATGCTCTGTCCCTGCGTGCACACTTGACAGAGACGCATTAAATGCTCTGTCCAGGTCTGGAGTCGGAGGGGGGGGGCTGCTCTCAATTGTATCCTGTCTGAAGACCCTTGGGGCTTCTGACCCCTACAACTGTTGAGGTAGGGGCCTGCTGTTCCTAGATAGCAGACCCTTGGGGCCTCAGACCGCCAGCTGCCACGGTTGGGGTCTGATTGGCTGGACATCTTGGGGTCAGTATGAGGACCCTGGGACTTCTGACCTCTGCGTTTGGAAAACCCAAGAGCCGATGGTGAGATCACGTGCGGTCCGTGTGGCCCCTCTTGAGTTACTAGGTTCAGGAACGGACCCCACAATAATAAATCTCATATTCATCTACTACTTCTACTAAGTGTCTATTGAAACCTAATAAGCTGTGCATTTTGGCTTGCTTAGCTCCATCGCTTAAGCAATTTCTGGCACGGAAGTGTGTTTGTTCCTATCTTTTTTTCTTCGAAAGAAAAAAAAAATTATTGTGCTCCTAAACTTTCTCATTTGTCTCATTTCACCCCTAACTGCAAATGCATCTCTTCATTCTTATTAGTGTTCTGTCCAATTTCATTAGAACTTGTGCAGACAATGGTGTCAAGTGGCAAGCACATGACCTGTTAGTGGGGAAAATTAGTGGTCTTTGAATGGCCATTTTTCAGTTTTTGTTTTCATTTTCTTATGAACTGAACTATTATTGAGTGTAGAAGAACGACTTAGAGGTTAGTGACATTTGTAAGGGCATCTCCAACCCCGCTTCAAAATGAAGTTTTATACTATATTGAAGTTAAAAACGTGCTCTAATTGAACTTTAAAATATGACTTTATTTTAGGCTTTGAACACTATTACACCAAATTTGAAGTTTTACTGTAGCTTTAAAGTTTGTGACAAACTTTATTAATCCCAATTCTATCCCTTAAAAATAATAGACAATTAATTTATTCCCTTTATGTTCTTTTCTTCAATTATTAATTGTTTATAAATTAAAAAAATGAGAAAAAGAAAGAGGATATTATTTTTGATGTAAAAACGTACAGTTTTGGATTGGAGATGGTATTTGAAGATAATATGAAAAAACATATATTGATATTTAGGTATGATTGATGTTCATGAAATATATACCATGACATACATTTTTTGTAAAAAATACTAGCGGTATATATTTCTCCAAAAATATGGAATTAAAACAGATATTTTTGAAATAAAAAATAAATTAGAGAGCATCTATGAAAATATTCTTAAAAAGGGTATTTATGTACTTTTTCCATTTTAGGCTTATGCTAGTATAAGGCATGACATTTTGGGCTTAAGCGGCCTTCCAAACCGAATTAAACGTGAGCCACAAGTGAGGATCTTTGTGAAAATTAGGTTATGTATGACATTTTTAGAAAAAATAGAAAAATACGGTGGATTCAGTTTTTTTATGATATGATACCGTATTTATTAGAAAAATATCATTTTTAAAAAAGTTTTTAGAAATTAAGGATAAAATGTTCATGAGCTATGATATCCTTATCTTATAAGTTTGAATTTTTAATTTTGACATATAAGTATCAATGATATTTTGATAACTTAAGTATCATTATTTTGTGTCGAACATATACCAAAAAATAATTTTACCCTATTAATATTCTTTTAAGCATTTTGTCAAACACGTAGTATGCATAAGCTTCAATTGACTAATCTAAATTAAAAAGATAGATAAAATCTAATCTTCAAATTACCAAGCCTAATCAAATAACAATATAGTTCACATTTCTTAACGGGTTTGAAGAAAATTACCTAATTTCATAAAAACTAGCTACCGGATTAAAGGTAAATCCAAACAAAATCAATATAGAAAATCCTCACTAACCTACACATTGAACAAAAACACAATTTGAAAACATATACAACCCATAATAATTCAAATCATACACAAATATTCTAAAAATATGAGAATTTATATTTAAAAAAAAATAGATCACCCATGTAAGTAGAACAATCCAACCAAACTCCCTCACTAAGATACGTAAAATTCAAGTTTCAAAGGCACAATCAAGCTACTGTGTAATTTACATACCTATAAGAAATAATAGAACTAATTTCTCATACATTTTCTCTTTAAAAGTTTATGGATAAAATGTTCATGAGCTATGACATCCTTATCTTATAAGTTTTGAATTTTTAATTTTGATATATAAGTATCAAGTTTTATAACTTTAATGACATTTGAATAAGTTATGTATCATTAGATTACCTCAAACATACACCAAATATTGATTTTACTCTATTAATATTCTCTTAGATATTTTGTCAAATATATACTATTCATAACATATCCTATACAAACTTAGGCTTGAAATGACTAAGCTTCTTCACAAAGATATATAAAACTTAAATCTCAAATCACCAAGCACAATTAAGTCACTATATAATTTACAAACCTATAAGGAATAGTCGGAAAATTAACTAATTTCTATATATTTTCTCTTTAAAAGTTTAAGAAAATATTGTCATGAGCTATGAATCTCTATCCTATAAGTTTTGAATTTTTAATTTTAACATGTATATATCAAGTTTTATAACTCTAATGACATTTTGATAACTTAATTCTCGTTACTTTGTATCAAATATTATCAAATATTTTTATTAATATTCTCTTAGATATTTTATTCAACACATAGTATACATAAGCTTCAATTGACCAAACTAAATAGAAAAAGACACATAAAATCAAATCATCTCATTACCAAGTCCAATCAAAATATAATATATTTCACAACTCTCAAAGGATTAAAAGAAAATTACCATACTTCACAAAAACTAGCTCCCGAATTAAGGTAGAAAATCAAGGTATCTCCCAAATTAAACTAGCTTCAAAACGATTTCAAGGTAGAAAATATATACATGTGATAACTTGTATACCTAAAAAAAAGGGAAAATAAGTAAATGAAAAGGCAAAAGACAAAAGGACCAAGAGATTAGTTAATTACACAAGGACAATAAAGTAATTAAAAGACTAGCAAATACTATACATATCATCTTCCAGAGTCTGACAGAAGGAAAAAAATATATATATAAACGCTCTGTAAAGGGAGAGGAGAATGGTTGAGAGCTTGGAAGAAGAGGAATGATTATAAGAAAGTTGATTTGCAATTCTCTAAGGTAAAGAACTTCTTCCTATCAATTGTCAATCTATTATTTAGGAATTTTAGAGTTAATCCATCATCTTGGTTTAGAATTTTTTAAGCATCTTTTTGTTTCAGTCATGATTCTAGGGATAATTTATATTTTGAGTAATTACTCTCGCAAGAAGGTTTAAAACAAGACCAAAATTAGATGCTTTTAGCAGAAAATTTTCAAGTAATTTCGCAATTTTAATCATTGATTAGAAGAACATTTTGGAAGATATGAGAAAACTGAACATCAAAGTAGGAGTACCAGAGTCAAGAGTATAGTTGGCTAGTTTGTATGTGCAACCTTTATTGATTGATAGAATCAAGGCTGCCTAACCTAATAACCCTCATTTTCAAAAGATTCAAGCTAAGATAGAGGCAAGATTGAAAATAAAGTTTCTTATCCGTGAAGATAGATCCTTGAGATTTAGGAAAAGATGTGTGTACCAAATAATCCAGAATTGAAGAAAGAGATTCTTGGGGAAATACATAACATGAGTTATACAGTACACCCTAGAGACACTAAAACGTACAGGGATCTAAGAAAGAATTTATGGAGGAATAGCATGAAAAGAGAAATTACTTAGTATGTTGCATAGTGTTTAGTGTGTTAGCAAGTGAAAGTTGAACACCAAAAACTGGTAGGATTTTTACAACCTATTGAGATTCCTAAGTGGAAATGAGATTGTATTTCTATAGACTTTGTAATAGAATTACCAAGGACTAATAGAGGTAATGATGCAATTTAGTTTTTATGGATCGTAAATCTAAATCTGCACATTTCTTAGCTATCAAAATTACTTTTTCTCTTGAGATATTAGCAAAATTATATATAAGAGAGACAATGAGACTACATGGGATTCTTACAGTTATTATTTCTGATCGAGATCCTAGATTTTTGTCTCAATTTTAGAATTCTGTATACAAAGTCTTTGTGACTAAGCTAAGTTTTTGTACAACTTTTTACTTATAAACAGATGGACAATCAGAAAGAATTATTCAGACACTAGAAGATATGTTGAGATCTTGTACCATAGATTTCAAGGGTTCTTGAGATTAACATTTACTTTTAATAGAGTTTGCATACAATAATAGCTACCAAACTAATTTACAAGTAGCACTGTACTAAGCTCTATATAATAAGAAGTGCAGATATCTTATTTATTGGAATAATATTGGAGAAAAGGCAATTATAGGACTTGAAACAGTACAACGGACTGTTGAGAAGTTAGATTGACCAAAGAAAAACTTTGAGCTACACAAATTCATTAGATAAGTTATACAGACCCCAAAAGAAGGGAAATAGTATTTGAAGTTGGTGATCATGTTTTCTTAAAAGTATCATCTATGAGAAGTAAAGAGATTTGGAGTTCGAGGTAAGCTAAGTCCTCAATTTGTTGGCCTATTTGAGAAATTAGATCAAGTTAGTAAGGTAGTATACAGACTTACCCTGCCAACGAAATTGTCTAGTATTCACAATATATTCCATGTGTATATACTCAAGTGATACATTCCTAATCATAGTCATGTGATTCAATATGAGCTGATACAACTTAAAGAAGATTTGACTTATGAAAAAGTCCTTTGCATATTGTTGATACAAAAGAATAAGTATTGAGACATCAGATTATTTCTTATGTTATGATTCAATGGACTAACCACACTGAAAGAGAAGCTACATGGGAGTTAGAAGTGGAAAATGAGAGCAAAGTACCTTTTTCCTTTTTGAAACTACAGCTATGTGAAGTTTAGAGGACTAAATTATTTTAAGTGGAAAAGAATGTGATAACCCATATACCTAAAAACAGAAAGGGAAATAAATAAATAAAAGGGCAAAATACAAAAAGACCAAGGATTTAGTTAATTACATAAGGACAAATAAGTAATTTAAAGGACTAAAAATCCTTATACGTATCATCTTTCAGAGTCTGACAGAAGAAAAATAAATAAATGCTCTGTAGAGGGAGAAGAGAACGACTGAGAGCTTGGGAGAAGAGGAAGGATTGCAAGAAAATTGATTTTCAATTCTCTAAGATAAAGAACTTCTCCTGATCAATTGTCAATCTATTATTTGGGAATTTTGGGATTAATTCATCATTTATGGTTTAGAATTATTTAAGTATTTTTTTTTGTTTCAGTCATGATTCTAAGGATGGTTTATATTTTGAGTGATTATTCTTACTGTAAGGTTTAAAACAATACTAAAATTAGGTAATTTGGATATCTCGATTAAAAATGATATATTTTTGAGTTTAGGTTTAAGATGGTAAAATTTAATAGAGGTTATGACTGGTTTTTCAATGGCTTTTGATAGCCTAATATGCCATATTTAGTAATAGTTAGATAGCTTATTTGATAAGCTTTCTAACGATATATAATTTATTAAAAAGGGACTTATAACTAAAGAGATATAGCTTTTTTAAAATGAGAGGTATGAATTTGGAAAAATTTTGTAACTTTCAGCATTTAGAGTAAAAACGTGGCAGTGGCTTACTCAATTATGTGGGGCCTAACTATGGACTCTATAGCCATATTCTTGGCACTTTTAGGACCCCAATCACTTGTAAAAATTATCTTCTACATTTCACAATTTTAGAATTAATTTGGAATTGATATAAGTTTTGATGCCGAGGTTATGCAAGATAGTGTAGTAAATGTATCAAGTGTGTATGGACAGTAGGTTAGATATTGTGTTAGGCTTAATTTAAGGTACTTATTAAGTGTTTAATATTCATATATGATTCTTGTTATAATTATAAGTTCTTGTGGTAGTTAGCAAATTAATATTGAATTGGTTAGATTAGCAAGCATGTAAGTAACCTTACATCTTTATTAGTGAATTTTATTTTATGAAGTTAATTCTTATTGATTCTTTTTTTTTTTTTTTAAAAAAAGAAATTTATAAATGTGAAATATTTACTTCAAATAAGTTATTTTCAGACAAAATTTGCTTTGATTGAATTATGTCGTCTTCTTTAAGAAATACATATCAAGCTTATGATTATTATTGTTGTTGAATAATTTGAGAGTTTATCACTTTTTGAAAATCATGAAAATAATTTTGAACTATTTTGAATATGAATGTGTTAAAATGCTCTTCAGTTGACTATGTAATGTAGACCTTTTTAGTAGAATTAAATATGGATGATGGTACATATTGAACGTGAACCTAGCTACATGAGTGATAACTCTATAAAAATAGAGTTAATTATGCTATTTTATTCATTAAAATGTGTGTTCTAGAGTAATTTTAATTTAGATTTTTAGTAATTTAAGTTGTTTTGTTTTATTTTAATTTAGATTTAGTTTTATTTAATTTTATGTTATTTTATTAGATTTTGGTTTTTGATTTAATTTAATTTTGATTTGATAGAAAAGAAGAAAAGAGAAAAAAAAAAAAAGATAAAATCCGGATTAAAGCTTAGCTGTTGGATGACAGTTCGGATTGGAGAGTGTAGCACACTCGCGGAGGAAGGAGAGTGAGGGAGACAACAAATAGGACAGCTGGGGCCCACGTGTAAGAGAGATGGTGGAGGATTAAGAGAGATGGTGGATGATTCTTTTGGGGTGTCTGATCCAGTGTATCTCAGGTCTTGTGCACTTAATTTTCTCTCCAACGAAAAAGTGCTATGTCATGAAATAAAATTTAAGCTTTCTTTCAGTCAATCAACATCTAGTTATGTGCTGAGCCTACCTGTTTATTCCGCATAGGATTATTCGCCTATTACCAGATTTTGCATAAAAAACGTGAGGAGAAAGAGAGAGAAAGAGAGAGTAAATTGTAAAGTGATACATCACACAACCAATCATATTTGAGCATAGGAATCCGTGAATAATTGGGAAACACTCTTTTTCTTCGGCTATAAAAAGGCTACGGGACTAAAGGAAAAAACACACCATTCTAGAGAGAGAAACACAATAGTCTAGAGAGAGAGAGAGTTTAACAAAGAGAGCAATTAGAGGCCAAATTGGAAGATGAGACTTGCAATTATTCTCAATCATTCTCCACTATGCTCAACCCTCGTTTGTTTGTTTTTATTTTTTAGTTTTTCATTATGTTGCAAATTTTTATTTTTAGTTTTGTTATTTTAGTTATGAACTAAATTTATTTTCTAGGATTGCAATGAGATCTTTATATACAGTTTGAATTATGATGTTACCTCTTTGATTTTGCAATTTTAATTTACGAATTGCTTATTCTATCTTGCTTTTGAGTGCTTGATCACCACTTAAATTGATATTGGTAATTTAAATGAACTTGGAAAAGAAATTTCAGATTTAGACCTAGATAAAATAACACATGATCATGCTTATATGAGTTTATGTAGGATAGGAATATACCTATATAACATGTGCAATCATTAAAAGACCTTACTCTTAATGAATCTTTTCTTAATCTAATTCATATAGGAATATAATGAATTAATTAGAGGAGATATTTTTACATGACTATCGGAAGAGGCTTGTAGATACACTAGGGTTTTTGATTAACAATTCGGGTTAGATAGTAATTCAGAGAGAAAAACTAGTAATTTAAGCATATGTCGAGTGAAAATTGAAATCCTAGGTTTATTTTCATTAGTGATTTGATAAATTACTTGCACTCTTTAGTTTTGTTTTATTTATTTTCTTATTTTCTTTTAGTTTAAATTTTTAGTTTTAGAATTTTTAAATTGATTATTTGGATAAATTGATAACTAGTGTAGGTTAGTACTTAAAAAGTTATAATAATTTTTCTGTTGGAACAATATCTTTTTTTATCACTTTATTACTTGTTCGATACGTGCGCTTGCATATAAAAATCCATTACAAGTTTTTGGCGCCGTTGCCGGGGAAATTGTTTTCTAATTTTTTGTTAATACTAATATCGATTAGTTGAAATTTAATTCAAACTTTTATTTTATTATTATTATTATTATTTTATTTATTTTTATTTTTATTTATTTATTCATTTTTTTATAATCTCAGTTACTTTTTAGCAGTACATGAGACGTACGAGAAGTTGGGAGCTTTTGCCGTTAGATCCTGAAATTGAAAGAACGCTAAGGGAGATTCGAAGAGCAAACAATCGACAAACAAATCCTCCAGCACTAATGGGTGACCAAGACGAGACAAAGCCTCTGCATGATTATGCTGTCCCATTGATTGATGGCCTCAGTTCAAGTATTCGAAGACCTGCCATTAATGCTAATAACTTCGAACTGAAGCCCGCTATTATTCAAATGATCCAAAGCTCAGTCTAATTTGGAGGATTACCTAGTGATGATCCGAACCATCACATTGTGAATTTTCTGGAAATTTGCGATACTTTCAAGCACAATGGATTTCTGATAATGCAATCAGGTTGCGGCTTTTCCCTTTCTCTCTACGAGATAAAACTATGAGCTAGTTGAACACCTTACCAGCTGGGTCAATCACTGTATGGGATGATTTGGCACAGAAGTTTCTGGTAAAAATTTTTGCACTTGCAAAAATAGCCAAGCTGCGCAATGATATCACTTCCTTCGTCCAATTTGACAATGAATCACTGTATGAGGTTTGGGAGCAGTATAAAAAAATGTTGAGAAGGTGCCCACATCATGGAATCCCGAAGTGGTTATTAGTTCAAACGTTCTATAATGGCCTGATGGGACACTTAAGAACAATAGTTGATGCAGCAGGTGGAGGTGCCTTGATGGGAAAATTAACTGAAGAAGCATATGACCTATTGGAGGAGATGGCAGCCAATAACTACCAGTGGCCGTCGGAAAGAATGAATCCAAAGAAGGCGGCTAACATAAATGAATTGGAGACTATAGCATCCTTAGCAACATAAGTTAATGCTTTATCCAAGTAGATTGACTCGATGGGAATTCAGGCAACATATAGGCCACATACAATTTGTGAGAGTTGCAGTGACAATCATATGATTGGCCAATGTCCCCTTACTATTGAATCAGCACAGTATGTCAACAACTTTAATCGACAACAGAACAATCTCTACTCTAATTTCTACAACTCAAGATGGAAAAATCACTCTAATTTTTCTTGGAATAACACCAACAACCAAGGGTCCACTTCAGTTCGATGTTCTATGCCTCCACTTGGATTTGCACAACAAGCCCTGCCACCACAGCAAGGGGAAAAGCCATAACTTGAGGAGATGTTTATGCAGTACATGGCCAAGAACGATGTAATTCTTCAAAATCAAGCTGCCACATTAAGATCTTTTGAGACGCAGTTAGGTCAATTAGCCAATGCTATTAATAATCATCCTCAAGGAACACTGCTAGGGAATACTGAGGTGAATCCAAAGAGCAGTGCAAAGTAATTACCTTGAGAAGTGGTAAAGAAGTGCAGGAACTTGCTGGGACTGAGGGTGAGAATATTGAAGAGAAACCGCATGAAGAGAGCTTACCAGAAGCAACATCTATGCCTGAGATGACTCTCTATAACCTATCGCCATCATTCCTACAGAGATTTTAGAAGAAGAAACTTGACCAGCAGTTCTCAAGGTTTTTGAAGATATTTAAGAAGCTACACTTTAATATCCCGTTCGCAGAAGCTCTAGAGCAAATGCCCAGCTACTTTAAATTCATGAAAGATATTCTATCTAAAAAGAGAAGGTTGGGAGAATTTGAGACAGTAGCTCTTACAGAGGAATGCAATGCTATCCTTCTTAACAAATTTACCTCCAAAGCTGAAAGATCCTAGGAGCTTTACTATTCTGTGTAGAATTGGTGAGCAATTTTCTGGGCGAGCATTATGTGATTTAAGAGCCAATATAAACTTGATGCCACTAACTATATTTAAAAGATTGGGTTTTGGGGAGGCAAGACCAACTACTGTTATCCTGTAGCTAGCCGATAGATCTCTTACATACCTAAGGAGAATAGTCGAGGATGTTTTGGTCAAGGTTGATAAGTTTATTTTTCGTACAGACTTTATTGTGTTGGACATGGAAGAGGATCGAGACATTCCTTTGATTTTGGGTATGCCATTCCTTGCCACTAGAAGAACACTCATTGACATACAAAAAGGAGAGTTGACCATGAGAGTACAGAATGAGGAGGTGATGTTCAATGTGTTCAAGGTAATGAAGTTTCCAAGTGACTCTGAAGATTGTTTTTGCATTGACATAGTTGATAGAGTAGTTGATAAAGCTTATGGGAATACCACTATTGGAGACCCACTTGAAGATTTATTAATTAATTCATTTAATGTGGAGATACTAGAAGCCAACAAGTATTTGAACTTGCTAAATGTTGTGCCTTGATTTAATAAAACTAAGCCAAAATTTGAAGTTTTAGAGCGACCATCGAGCAGTGAACCTCATACTAAGCCATTTATTGAAGAACCACCGCCTTTAGAACTAAGGCCAGTATCGAGTCTTTTGCACTATGCTTTCTTAGGCAAGTGCTCTACTCTTACTGTTATAATTTCTACCGATCTTGATGACACACAGGAGGATAAATTGTTGATAGTGTTGAAAGAATACAAGAGAGCCTTGGGGTAGTCGATAGCAGACATTCAAGGTATTAGTCCATCTTTTTGTATGCATAAAATTTTGCTAGAAGATAATCACAAGGCTACAGTGGAGCATCAACGGCGTTTAAATCCAATTATGAAAGAAGTAGTCAAAAAAGAGATAATAAAGTGGTTAGATGCTGGGATTATTTACCCAATTTCTGATAGCTCATGGGTAAGCCCAGTACAATGTGTTCCAAAGAAAGGTGGTATGATGATGGTAGCTAATAAGAATAATGAGCTTATTCCAACAAGAACAGTATCTAGGTGGAGAGTTTGTATGGACTATCGAAAATTAAATAAAGCAACTCGGAAGGATCATTTTCCACTGCCCTTTATTGATCAGTTGCTCGACAGATTAGCAGGATATGATTCCTATCGTTTCTTGGATGGATACTCGGGGTATAATCAGATTGCCATAGCACCAGAAGATCAGGAAAAAACCACATTTACTTGCCCTTATGGAACTTTTGCTTTCAGAAGAATGCCCTTTGGCCTATGCAATGCTTCAGCCACCTTTCAATGATGTATGATGGAGATATTTACCGATATGGTGGAGCAATGTTTAGAGGTATTTATGGATGATTTCTTAGTTTTCGGTGATTCATTTGACATGTGTCTACATAATTTAGCTCTAGTATTGAAACGTTGTGAAGACACTAATTTGGTACTAAACTGGGAGAAATGTCATTTCATGGTCCAAGAGGGTATTATACTTGGGCATCGGGTTTCGAGAAAAGGAATTGAAGTTGACAGAGCAAAGATAGAGACTATTGAGAAATTTTCTCCGCCCGTAAATGTAAAAGGAGTTCGTAGTTTTCTTGGACATGTTGGGTTTTATAGAAGATTCATTAGGAATTTTTCAAAGATTGCTAGACCACTGTGCAACTTGCTAGAGAAAGATGAAGTCATTAATTTTAATGAAGCATGCCTTGAAGCCTTTACCACTTTGAAGAACAAGCTAGTGGCAGCTTCTATCATTGTTGCGCCAGACTGGTCTATTCTTTTTGAGCTCATGTGCGATGCAAGCGATTATGCGGTTGTGGTAGTTTTGGGTCAGTGTAAGGAAAAGATGTTTCATGCTATTTATTGCTCTAGCAAGACATTGAACGATGCTCAACTCAACTACGTGACTACTGGGAAAGAGTTGTTGGCTGTGGTATTTGCTTTGACAAATTTAGATCCTATCTTATTGGGACTAAAGTAATTATTTACACAGATCACTTTGCAATTAAGTATGTCATTGCCAAAAAGGACGCAAAGCCAAGGTAGATTAGGTGGATACTCCTATTACAAGAATTTGATCTTGAAGTGCGAGATTGAAAAGGAATAGAAAATCAAGTGGCAGACCGCCTCTCAAGATTGGAGAATGGAAAGAAAAAAAGAGATACTGCTCTAATCAATGAGTCTTTTCTTGATGAGCAACTCTTTAGTATTGAGTATGGTATCCCGTGGTATGCAGACTATATTAATTACCTTGTGAGCAAACAGTTACCTCCAAATCTTACATTCCAGCAGAAGAAAAAGTTTCTACATGATGTGAAATACTATTTCTGGGATGAACTATTTTTATTCAAGCAATGTACTGACCAAATTATACGGAGGTGTGTTCCAAAGGATGAAATAGAAGACATACTCTATCTCTGTCACTCTTCTGAGTATGGAGGTCATTTTGGACGTGAAAGGACTGCAACAAAAGTCCTCCAATCAGGATTCTATTAGCCTATATTGTTTAAAGATGCCCATTATTTTGTCTCAAAGTGTGATCGGTGTCAAAGAGTGGGTAATATTTCTCGTCGCTATGAAATGCCACTGAATAATATTTTAAAAGTGGAAATCTTTGATGTCTGGGGTATAGATTTCATGATACTATTCATTCCATTCTTCGGTAATCTTTACATCCTAGTAGCAGTAGAATATGTGTCGAAATGGGTGAAAGCCGTAGCATTACCAACCAATGATTCTAAAGTGGTAATAAATTTCTTGAAAAAGAATATCTTTAATCATTTTGGTACGCCACGAGCCATTATCAGTGATGAGGGGACACATTTTTGTAATAAGAAATTTGAAGCCCTTCTTGCTAAATATGGTGTGACTCACAAGATTGCTACAACTTATTATCCGCAGACAAGTAGGCAAGCTGAGATTTCCAACCGAGAAGTGAAGAGAATTCTTGAAAAAACAGTGTTTCCCAGCAGAAAGGATTGGTCTAAGAGGTTAGACGATGCATTGTGGGCATACAGAACTGCATATAAGACACCAATTGGTATGTCTCCGTATTGATTGGTCTTTGGGAAAGCGTGTCATCTTCTAGTGGAGTTAGAGCATCACGTGTACCGGGCAATTAAAAAGCTTAATTTTGATATACAAGCTGCTGGTATTAAATGTCTCTTACAATTGAACGAGATGAAAGAGTTTCGCCTCCAAGCTTATGAATATGCAAAGCTATATAAGGAGAAGATGAAAAGGTGGCATGATAAGAAGATACTAGATCATCAATTTGAACCAGGTCAACGAGTGCTCCTTTTCAATTCACGGTTGAAATTATTTCCAAGGAAACTTAAATCCAGGTGGTCGGGACCATTTCATGTCACCCATGTGTTTCCATATAGAGTTGTGGAGGTTGAAGATGAAGGGTCCAAGCGAATTTTCAAGGTTAATGGGCAATGGCTTAAGCATTATTATGGAGGAGAGTTTGATCGGGAAAAAACCTCCATTACTTTGTCCAACATGAACTGAAGCAATAGAGAGTTAGGCTAACGACTTAAAATCAAGTGCTTCTTGGGAGGCAACCCATGAACTTTTTCCTTTCCTTTTAATTTTTACTTTATTAGGTTTATTTTCTTTTGTTATGTTTTGTTTGTTTTGTTTTGTGTGTTTCAGGTTCTTGCACAAGTTTGGGGGTCGATGTATGTGTACTTTAATGATTCAATTAGAAGCCTCCACATGTGTGTGAAAATTTGAGGGAGTTTTCTTTTACTTTTTTATTTTTATTTTTATTTTTAACATTGGGGACAATGTTAATTTTAAGTTTGGGGGTAGGGAGTCAAAATTTTCATAATAATAATAAAAAAATAAATAGTTTGATTATTGAATTTGATTATAGAATAGGGAGTAAAAAAAATACTTTAGTTTTATGTTCATGACCTAATTTGATTATCGAATACCGATGATAAGAATTTGATTTAACTAAATAAGGTTCTTGGAAGAATGATGAATGTTATTTTTGTCTGTGTGCTTAATTCTGTGTTAGTTTGGTTTTGCTTATGATTCCTTGAAATTTTGAGCACATGAATAGTTGCATTTAATTATTTTGCTTACTTAGAGAAAGTTTATGTGGATTAAGTACATTCTTTGAAATCTCATTAATGAATACTAGAACCTGTTTGATTATAATTTGAGGCGAAATCCTAGACTGCATTGCATTAGAAACATGATTTAGGCCATCTTTAGATCGTTTGAGCCTTTCAATCTTATCCTTGACACTTATATATCCTTAGTTTACCCTTTTGAGCCTATATTGACCTTTTCTTTGACACCCATATTTTTAGCCTAGCTTTTAAATACATTGCAACATTTTACCCTGCTCTATGAGCACAATTGTGATCTTTGTTGAAAATATTATTGAGTTATGTGATATGGGAGGAAGGGTGGTATTGAGGAGAATTATTTTGTTGAGGCATGAAAAGAAAAAAAAAAAGAAGAAGAAAGTACTATACCCATGTGAGGAAAAAAAAGAAGTGAAGAAAAAAAAATAGAAAATGTGTTGTGAAAAAAAAAATAGAAATTCATAAGTTTGGAGTATAGTGCTTCAATGAAAAAATGTGGAGTGAAAGAAGAAATTAGAAAACAAGTTTAGGGGTGTTATATCAATAAAGTGTTGAGTTGAGTAGTATAAAGATCCTAGAATTATATACGTGCTTAGAGTGATTTGAGCCATAAAAATATCTATTATCTTACCTATTACCCTAGCCATGTGTTACAAGTTTAATAAAGTCCTAATGATTTTTGATGCAATTTTAGTCTACATTAATAGAGAGTGGTATGAAAAAAGGTAGGCTTATGGAGTTTATATATTTCTATCTTGAGATTTGTTATAACTTACTTGTTTGTATAAACTGATACAAGTTGCATATGATTAAATGTAATTATTTACTTACATACTCAAAGAATCTATAGTGGAATCAGATTGACATTTGAATTGAAATTCTAGACCATTTACAGTGTTCGGGGTTTTTCTTTGAGCTTTATATTATGTGAAATCTTTGAGGCAAATTTTGAGAATTGAACTTGGTCATGGTTTGGGTCGTCTTTAGGTGTTTAGAAGTTTTGTTTAGGTTTTCTTTCTTCTTTTACTCGAGGACTAGCAAAATTCAAGTTTGGGGGTGTGATAACTCTATAAAAATAGAGTTAATTATGCTATTTTATTCATTAAAAATGTGTGTCCTAGAGTAATTTTAATTTATATTTTTAGTAATTTAAGTTGTTTTATTTTATTTTGGTTTAGATTTAGTTTTATTTAATTTTATGTTATTTCATTAGATTTAGGTTTTTGATTTAATTTAATTTTGATTTGATAGAAAAGAAGAAAAGAGAAAAAAAAAAGAAGATAAAATCTAGATTAAAGCTTAGCTATTGGATGACAGTTCGGATTGGAGAGTGTAGCACACTCGTAGAGGAAGGAGAGTGAGGGAGGCAACAAAGAAGACAGTTGGGACCCATGTGTAAAAGAGATGGTGGAGAATTCTTTTGGGGTGTCTGATCCGGTGCATCTCAGTTCTTGTGCACTTGATTTTCTCTCCAACGAAAAAGCACCATGTCATGAAATAAAATTCAAGTTTTCTTTGAGCCAATCAACATTTAGTTACGTGCTGAGCCTATCTGTTTATTCCGCATAGGATTCTTCGCCTATTACCAGATTTTGCATAAGAAACATGAGGAGAAAGAGAGAGTAAATTATAAAGTGACACATCACACAACCAATCATATTTGAGCATAGAAATCCATGAATAATTAGGAAACACTCTCTTTCTTCAGCTATAAAAGGGCGACGGGACTAAAAGAAAAAACACACCATTCTAGAGAGAGAAACACAATAGTCCAGAGAGAGAAAGAGTTTAACAAAGAGAGCAATTGGAGGCCAAATTAGAAGAGGATGCTTGCAATTATTCTCAGTCATTCCCCACTCTACTCAACTCTCGTTTATTTGTTTTTATTTTTTAGTTTTTCATTATGTTGCAAATTTTTATTTTTAGTTTTGTTATTTTAGTTATGAACTAAATTTATTTTCTAGGATTGCAATGAGATCTTTATATGTAGTTTGAATTATGATGTTACCTCTTTGATTTTGTAATTTTAATTTACGAATTGGTTATTCTATCTTGCTCTTAATACTTTTGGGTGCTTGATCACCACTTAAATTGATATTGGTAATTTGTATGAACTTGGAAAAAGAATTTCAGATTTAGACCTAGATAGAATAACATATGATCATGCTTATATGAGTTTATGTAGGATAGGAATATATCTATATAACATTTGTAATCATTAAAAGACCTTACTCCTAATGAATCTTTTCTTAATTTAATTCACATAGGAATATAATGAATTAATTAGAGGAGATATTTTTACATGATTATCGGAAGAGGCTTATAGATACACTAGGGTTCTTGATTGACAAATCGGATTAGATAGTAATTCAAAGAGGGAAACTAGTAATTTAAGCATATGTAGAGTGAAAATTGTAATCCTAGGTTTATTTTCATTGGTGATTTGATAAATTACTTGCACTCTTTAGTTTTGTTTTATTTATTTTCTTATTTTCTTTTAGTTTTAGAATTTTTAAATTGATTGTTTGGATAAATTGATAATTAGTGTAGGTTTGTACTTAACAAGATATAGCAATTTTTCTGTGGGAACGATATCTTTATTCATCACTTTATTACTTGTTCGATACGTGTGCTTGCGTATAAAAATCCATAACAATGGGTTAAATGTAGTAAATGTGGACCTAGCTATAGGAGTTAAATATAATAAATATGGACCTAACTGCATGGGTTAAATCTAGTAAATATGGACCTTAAATCTAGTAAATGTGGACCTAGCTATAGATGTTAAATATAGTAAATATAGGCCTAACTGCATAGATTAAATGTGGTCATAGTCATCCAAATTTATAGGATAGTATTAAAAATATTTTTGAATATTGAATAAGTTTGAGACTAAATTTTTTAATCCTCTATTTTGTTAAATTGGTTCCAATTAGATTCATTTGCTTATCTATAAAAATATTGATTTTAAGTTATAGTTATTTTACAAAATACTTACTAAACATTTTAAATTGCATATGCTTGATCTAACTAGTAGAGGTTATTGGTTAATTATTGAGTTATTGAGCTCATCCTTTTATTCTTTAATTTTTTTTTCAGATTCAAAGAATCGTCCGTAAGTGAAACTTATATTTGGAACGAAGGAGATCGTTTGAGGATTCAGATTTACTGTTTAGAGTTATTGTATTATTTTGTTTTCATGTTTGAGACTTGTTAGTTATTTGAAGTATAATGTATTATTGTTATGGTTTTAGTTTCTTTTGTTATTATAAATTTAGTAAATTTTATTAATAGTTTAGATTGATTTGGTGTTTTGTTTAATTAGATATTTTGAGTGTTAACGGATATATTTAGGTATTTAGTAATGATTAGATTCGAAATCTTTCGTGTCTTTGAGATTTTTCCTTACGGGTATGTGACAGTTGCTATATTCTTAGTTTTGGGTTGTGATAATACAACCAGTAAGAATTAAAATTATACATAAATAAATTAAAAATAAGAAAATTTATATACAAAAAACCTCACCCATGCGGATAGAGGAACTCAATCGAATCCATTTCCTCCAAAATCTCCAAAAACTAAGCTAAATGCGAGAATCAACAAAATATTGGAATTAAATGGTGGAAAATGACAAAAAAGAATAGTGTGAAATGGTGAGAATGGGGCAGAGAGAAGAAGAAAGAGTCGTTGAAAGTAAACTAGGATTATTCATTAGGGGCTCAGTTTTGAGCCCTAAAAGATAAGAGAATAGATGACAGGTTCCTCATATCTGTCGTTTATTCTGGGTAAAATTTCGATTGAAACCGAAGAATATAGAATGAGTATTGTCAAAAATTGTCGTCTATAGTCAACAAAAACGTATGTTTTTAAGTAACTTGAAATAATTTTGAATTTTTTTTTAAAAAAAGGAGAATAGATGATGATTTAAAACCGTCATCTATAGTCAACATTTTTTTTTAATAATACGCGTTTTCAAACACGCTTTTATCTTGAAATTTTTTGGAAAATTAATTAATAAAAAGGAGAATAAACAATGGTATTCTCCAATATCGTCCGCATTTTTTTAGGCTACGTTTTTCTTCAAAAATGTTGTCTTTGCTCCTGTCCCCATCTTTTAAAGGCAAATTCATAGTATTGGGAGGAATTATTTTTTTCAAACTTTTTTGGGGTTATATTAATTATTTTTTACAAATTTAATGAATATTTAAAAAAGTTGAAGGCAAGTTGGAGGGGACAGAAGTATGCTCCGTCCCTGTACGTGTATGCTTTTTTTCCCTCCAAATTATGATAACTTACGAGGTATGTTACGGACTTTCGATGTTATTTGGTCAAATCAGATTTCTGGTAATTTCGTTTCATTAGAGACATGTATTTGTGCGTATTGGTGTAAGTTCGTCTCACTGAGACGTACATTTCTACAAGTAGCGTAGTTATTTTTTTTTTTGTGCAGATTATATTCTTAAAGTCAATCTCGTTGCTTAAGCCTTACTCTTTGTTTGGGAGTGTAAAATGGAGGCTTTGGATTTTTATAGGTAAAGTATATCCTTTTTTCCTTAAAGTGGAAAATTTGCTGTAGTTATCTTATATGGCATCTTTGAACAACCATTGTCATCTTTTGTGCATTAAAATATTCTAAATTTTATACATTTTGACCAAATATCAGAGCTGAGGTGGAAGAAAGTAACTTCTAAATTAACAATTATGTTCCTTTTGTTTGGTTCTGGGTTCTTAGTTCTGGCAGTAAGTTGCGTTTTTACTCAACTTTATATGGTCATTGTTAATCTAGAAGGACTCTTATTTTCTTTTTCTGAAAGAAACATGTATGGTGATTGTTATCAAGTACCTCTTTATGGACTAGTAACTGGTGCTAAATTGTCCTCATCAATTTATAGTTAAATTGCGTGTAAGAGGGTAATTGGTTCAAACACCAGTATTAAAAGGTACTAATTAACTTTGGATGTTACGAAGGTTATCTCTTTTTATTATTATTTGATAGCAATGTGTCAAGTTGAATATTCAGAATAAGGTACGGACACAATGAATAGTGAATTAAACTAGAAGCTGTCAAGCTAGCGCGTATACTAGGTGCAAGAGAAAGCATACACGTTTCTTCACATCGAGTTGTTTGTCTTTTCTTGAATTGACTTATATAGTCTTTTTAATGGCCGCATATGTAGATGGAGATAATATGCAGAGGAATTTCCAGTGTTTTGCATGGTTGAGGAGTGAAGATGATCACCGTCCTGATCATAAGTAGACAAAGTGTAAAAAGTCAAGATTCATGTACGCAGGACCACACAGAGGCTAAAGCAGCCTTAACATTTCATAATATGGTGATGTAATTCTATTGAATTTTTATTATTGTTTTAAGTTTCTTGACCGAATTTTATTCTGCATAATTTATCCAAAAGCAACGGAGAACAACGCGTTTAGCGTATACAAGAGTTAAGGTCTAAAAAAATGAAATAACATGTAGATTTGGTTGAGTCTCGATTCAAATCGAAGAAGGCGCGTTTAACGTATAGAAGAAGGTCAAATAACAGTTAATGAAACACATATTGATTCAAATACAATATGGCCAAGGAGATCATGCATATTATATGCTGACAACTTTTTTTTTTAAAAAAAAAAAATCCAGTTTTGTGTTAGAAGTTAGAGACAACACGTAACTTTTAGTCGTTTGGGGTAGTCATTGTTTATTCCTAATTAATTTCTTTTTCTGGTGAACTTCAGGTTCCATCAGCAGTGACCATTGTCTGAAGTCACGCTAATTTAAATTCTATATAATATATGTATGGAGTCATCACTTGTCGAGATGTATCCAACTTGTTGGCCTTAAAAGTCTTAATCATATCCCATTGCTATTAATTCTTGATATGGTGAAGTTTAAATGCAATTTATGTGCTAATTTAGCCAAAACTGTACTAGCAGTACAGTAATTCCTTGTTGACCAAGCCACTAAATACAGAACTTACATTTTTCAATAATTCTGTAAACTAGTGATATCTTCATATATTACAATTCTTTTTTTTTTTTTAAATTGTTAAAACCAATTTTTATTACTTGTTTGAATTAGTTACCGGATGAAAAGGACAGTGGACATCATACTTTTATAAACGACATTTCAAAAAGTACCTTCGGAGTCCAAAAGCGAGTGGATAAAGAATGGCCTAGCTACCATGAGTAAGTAGGATAGATATGGCAGAGGGTGCAGTCACTTTTCTTCTCAACAAGCTTGCAAGTCTTGTTGAGCATAAGGTGCAACTGATTATTGGAGGGGACTGGGAAGAAATTTTGATTCTAAGATGGGAATTAGAGCAAATCCGGGCCTTGTTGAGGGATGCAGATGTACTGGAAGAGAGTGACGAGGAACTAAAAGTATGGGTTAAACAAGTCCGAGATGTTGCTCATGACGCCGAAGATGTTGTTGATGAATTCACTCTTCTCAAAGAGCGTGATCATGGGGAAGGCTTCTATGGTTCTCTCCATATGCTTTGTCACCGTGTGAAGAGCGTCAAAGCTCGTTACAGGATTGATTCGGAGTTGCAAGGTATCAACTCTCGCATCAGAAGTATTTTTGCTTCTCGTAAAAGGCTTGTTCACAAGTTAGATACGGCTCTGATCAAAGGTTCGAGCAGCTCGATTAATTCAGGTAAAAATTTAGCTATTAGTTATGTTTCTAATTGGTTAAAAACAAAAGCACTCCTTCAGAAAGTAAACAAACAACATAGGAAAATGATCACTGTAATTTTTGTTTAATGTTTCATTCTTTCCTGTTTGGAGATCACATTAGTAGTGAAAAAAAAAAACATAATGTAAAGCTATAGTCTATTACTTTTTTTTTTTTCAAATATATAATTCCCCAGGATTCTTAATTGATTATTGCTTTTTCGACTCTTTACCCCCTTAAATCCATCTTCTTCGTTTTTCTTCATGATTTTGGCTCCTAGCTGAGGTGAAATACGTTGACCAAATGGTTTTATTTTTATTAGCCTCATATAGGGACTGGTAACAACCCTGATTTGAATACCACCATTTGAAATGTGATGTAGAGAAATGTTAAGGATTTAGACTTCCAATGACGAATCCACATTAGTACATACCTCACGCACAAAGCACCTAATGTCTTTTCCTTCTCCATCACTTTTTTATTTTTTTTTTCAAATCATTATTTTTGGAATCTCTCTGTCACTGTTAATATATATTCATAATTCTAAGGAGGTATAGAACAGTTTTTTTTTTCCTTTTTTTTTTTTTTGCGTTTTAATTAAATTTTGGTAGGTAATGGATGGCATGATCGACGTGATGACGCACTTCTTTTGGACTATGCTGATCTAGTGGGCGTAGATGGGCCTAAGAGGCAACTGGTCAGATGGCTGGTTGATGGTGGTTCAGAACGTCAGGTGGTTGCAGTGACTGGCATGGGAGGGATGGGGAAGACCGCCTTGGTGAAGAAAGTTTACGATGACTTGGAAGTGAAGAAATATTTCAAGACTCGAGTTTGGATTGCGGTCTCTCAATCATTCAGTCAAGAGGAGCTTCTTAGAAACTTCGTTGTAAGTCTCACTTGTGCTTTAAGGAGATCAGTTCCGGTGGCTCTAGAGAACATGAGCATTGATGGAATGAAAATGCTAATGAAGAGCTTGTTGCAGAAAAGGAGATACCTCGTTGTTCTTGATGATATATGGAACTTGCATGAGTGGGAAGCTCTCAAGTATGCTTTGCCTAACAATAATAGTGGTAGCAGAGTTATGCTTACCACACGTAAAGCCGATGTAGCCTTTACAGCAGCTTCAACAGAGTTTAGAGGTGCGGTCTAT
Source organism: Parasponia andersonii (assembly GCA_002914805.1). Lineage (NCBI taxonomy): Eukaryota > Viridiplantae > Streptophyta > Magnoliopsida > Rosales > Cannabaceae > Trema > Trema andersonii. The sequence continues at coordinate 905,358 of JXTB01000105.1, read as the reverse complement.
AACTTGATGCCCTTGTCCAATGATGAGTCTTGGGATCTTTTCTGCAGAAAGGCTTTTCAAGGGGACTCCTGCCCTTCTTATTTGTTCGAAATCTGTAACGATATACTAAGTAAGTGTGAGGGTTTGCCTCTTGCAATTGTCGCACTAAGTGGTGTCTTGGCTAGAAAAGACAAGAGGAGGATAGATGAGTGGGATGTGATTCGGCGTAGCCTTGGAGCTGAGATTCATGGTAATGACAAACTTGAGGATTTGAAAAGAGTACTCTTTCTCAGTTTTAATGATTTGCCTTACTATCTGAAGTCATGTTTCCTGTACTTGAGCATCTTTCCTGAGGGTCCAATTAAGCGTATGAGAATGATTCGCTTATGGATAGCTGAAGGATTTGTGGAAGCTAAAGAAGGAAGAACACTAGAGGAAGTTGCAGAAGACTACCTCAATGAGCTCTTGAACAGAAATCTGATTCAACCTGTAGCAACAATGAAACTTGACTGGAGGGTCAAAGCCTATCGTGTTCATGGACTTTTTCATGAGATCATCATTTCTAAGTCAAGAGACCAGAATTTTGCATGCATAGTTAGGGCACAAAGCAGCATTTGGCCTGAAAGAGCAAGACGACTGTCAATACACGGATCGTTTCCTTCGATGCAACAAAACAGATCAGCTTGTCAACTTCGTTCGTTTTTCATGTTTGGTGCTGAGGAGTTGTCATTGAGAACATATTTTCCAGTTGGTTTTAAGCTACTGAGGGTGTTAGATATGGAAGGTACACCTTTGAAAACATTTCCAATGGAAGTTGTTGATCTGCACTATTTGAGGAATCTAAGCTTGAGAAAAACAAAGGTGAAAATAATTCCTAGAAGTATAGGGAAACTTAAGAACTTGGAGACTCTTGATCTTAAACATACCATGGTGACTGAATTGCCACTTGACATCTTAAAGCTTCAAAGCCTTCGCCATCTCCTAGTATATCGTTTTGAAACTAACGTATCTTATGCGCACTTCAATTTGAAATCTGGTTTCAAAGCCTTTTCTGGAATAGGAGCACTAAGATCCCTACAACAACTCTGTTTCACTGAAGCAGACCAAGCCTGCAGCATGATGATGAGTGATCTAGGAAACTTGAATCAGCTTAGGAGGTTAGGCATTATAAAATTGAGGAAGCTAGACGGGCCAGCTTTGTGCTCATCTATCGAAAGGATGACCAACCTTCGCATGTTGTCCTTAACATCAACTGCAGAAAATGAGGAGCTTGATCTTCAACACCTTTCCTCTCCTCCTCGATTCCTTGAGCGATTGTACTTGTCAGGGCGCTTGGAAGAGTTGCCCTGTTGGATATCTTCTCTACGTAGCATGGTCAAGTTGTTTCTGAAATGGAGCAGCTTAAAGGACGATCCACTCGTGCATCTCCAAGATTTGCCCAATCTTGTTCATCTAGAATTGCTTCAAGCTTGTGATGGAGACACACTGCATTTCAGAGCTGGAAAATTCAAAAAGCTTAAGCTTTTGGGCCTCGACAAATTCGACACACTGGAAATTGTTGAAGTGGGGAAGGGAGCTATGCCTTGCCTTGAAAAACTAATCATCCAGCGATGCAGTTCGTTGTATAAGGTTCCATCAGGTGTTGAACACCTTACCGAGCTTAAAGTGATTGAATTCTTTGATATGCCTAATGAGTTGATCATGAAATTACGTCCAGATGGGAATGGAGTAGATTACTGGAAAGTTGCTCATGTTCCGGAAGTTTACTCTACCTATTGGAGAGATGGTGGTTGGGATGTGTATTCAATTGAAAGTTTCAGAGAACGAGAAACGACTCCACCAGCCGGCACGGCTATGAGGAGCCATCGACGCCGGACTCTATGGAAGGTTTAGTACAGATTATATAATTATATATGTGACTGTAAATTCTTTTTGAAAAGAGAAAAAAAAAAAATCATTGGTAAATATATGTACTTATTGTGCATGACCCAAGTGAAGAATAAGGTGTACTTTTAACTCACCATATTCTGTTGTATATGAAAAATGTTGTTGAATGCTAATTGTACAAAAGTCGGTAATGAACAACGAGATGTTGTTCTTATCACTTCTTGGTGAAAATAATGTACATAAGTATATGTATATTAGTCGAGAGTAAACTTCTGATCCTGCATGGTACCAAATTTCTCTGTTTAGTTCTTTTACAACTCAGTACCATCTCAATGTAACAGTCTACAAACTTCAGATGTATATTGTATAGAAATTTATTTATCTTCAGATACTATCAACTGATCCAAGCCAATGATTCAAAAACAAACTTGTCCAGATGAAAGTCTAGACAATTTTATTGAATTACTCTGTTTCGTCTCGGTGGTTTTAAACATTTTACGAACTCATCACGTCAAGTGCAAAAGTTCCCTTCGGAATAATCATTTTTGCCACGTTTAATAATTCCGTAAAGGGAGTGAGTGGAAGGGGAATAGAGAGAAATAAGAAACAGTGAGTGGGGAAGGACACAATTCTAGCTTGGTGACCACAAAAAATGCCACTCCTTTCACCCCACAAAGACTAAGCCAAAAACACCAGGTTTCCAAGTCGTTCTTGAGAATTTTATTCAGCAAATCAAAAAACACAACCAAGAAAAGATCTCCAAGACTTCACACT
>JXTB01000105.1:880695-895404 GCA_002914805.1 Parasponia andersonii | reverse complement strand
GCTCATGACACTGAGGATGCTCTTGATGAGTTCACACTTCTCCAAGCTCATCACCATCATGGAGAAGGGTTGTATGGCTCCATCCACCGTTTCTCTTGCTGTATCAAGAACACGAAAGCTCGATACCGAATTGCTTCCGAGTTACAAGCAATTAACCTGAGGATTAGAAAAGTTTGTGAAGCTCATAAGAGACTTCGTCATAAGGTGAACAATGCTGCAGACCAGAATTCAGGGAAGACGTGGGGCTGTCATACTGGGGAAGCTTTGCTTTTGGAGAAAACTGATATAGTGGGCATAGATGAACCCAAAAGGCAGCTTGTTGAGTGGCTTGTGAAGGGGAGTTCTGGGCGAGAAGTCGTTTCGGTTGCTGCAATGGGAGGAATGGGGAAGACTACATTGGCAAAGCAAGTTTGCAATACGGCAGAAGTGAAGAAGCACTTCAAGATATCTGCTTGGATCACTGTTTCTCAGTCTTTCAGACTTGGTGAGCTTCTTAAAGATTTGGTTCGCCAACTGTTCGAAAAAATGCGCAGGCGGGTGCCAGATGGGGTGGACAGTATGAACAACTATCAGCTGAAGAAGCTAATCAAGGAGTTGCTGCAGAAGAGAAGGTACTTGATCGTTTTGGATGATGTGTGGCACCTGTATGAATGGGATGCTCTCAAATATGCTTTGCCCAACAATAATTCAGGCAGCCGAGTACTGCTCACTACTCGGAATTCTGAAGTAGCTTCTACAACTAGCTTGGAATCTGATGGTAAGGCATATAATTTGGAGCCTTTGCCTCTATTGGAGTCTTGGGAGCTACTCTCTAGAAAGACTTTCCAAGGGAACACTTGTCCTGCTCATTTGGAGGAAATATGTGAAAATATTTTAAGAAAGTGTGAGGGATTGCCTCTAGCAATTGTGGCGATCAGCGGTGTTTTGGCTACAAAAGACAAGCGCCGGATGGACGAGTGGGATATGGTTTGCCGTAGTCTTGGAGCTGAAATTGACGGCAATGATAAGTTGAAGGACTTGAAGAAAGTACTTTCTCTAAGTTTTAATGATCTGCCTTACTATCTAAAGTCTTGCTTCTTGTACCTGAGCATCTTTCCAGAGGATGAACTGATTGATCATATGAGATTGATTCGACTATGGATAGCGGAGGGATTCATTGAACCCAAGGAAGGAAAGACTCTGGAAGATGTTGCAGAAGACTACCTTAATGAACTCCTAAACAGAAGCATGTTGCAAGCAGCCGTGACAAGAAGTGATGGAAGGATCAAGAATTTCAGAGTTCATGACCTTTTGCGGGAGATCATCATTTCGAAGTCAAGAGATCAGAATTTAGCTACTATAGTGAAAGAGCAGACTCAACCATGGCCTGAAAAAATCCGACGGCTATCAATACATAACACACTGCAAAATGTAGAGAAAGACAGGTCTGTTTCCCAACTACGCTCTCTGTTTATGTTTGGAGTGGTTGAAAAGCCATCGATAAATGCATTGTTTCCTAGAGGGTTTAGGCTGCTTAATGTGTTGGATATGCAAAATGTTCCCCTGAGTAAATTTCCAATTGAAGTTGTCAGTCTCTACTTTTTGAAGTATCTCAGCATGAGGAATTCCAGGGTCAAAGTCATTCCTAGCTTCATAGGGAAGCTTCAGAACCTGGAGACTTTAGATCTTAAGTACTGTTATGTAAATGAACTTCCAGTAGAGATTATAAAGCTCCAAAAACTACGCCATCTCCTGGTGTATCGTTATAAATTTGTATCTTACGGACATTTTCACTCCAAATATGGATTTAGATTCCCTGCAAAAATGGGTGAATTGAAATCCCTGCAAAATCTCTGTTTCATAGAGGTGAACCAAGACAATATCATAGAGCTGGGAAAACTACACCAGTTGAGGCGGTTGGGAATTATAAAATTAAGGAAAGAAGATGGGAAAGCTCTTTGCTCCTCCATTGAAAGCCTGACCAAACTCTCTGCATTGTCCATAACTTCGGTTGAAGAGGATGAGATTGTTGATCTTCATCACCTTCCATCTCCTCCACTACTGCTTCAGCGGCTTTACTTGAGAGGACGATTGGAAAGTCTTCCTCATTGGATACCATCTCTCCATAGCTTGGTCATACTGTACTTAAAATGGAGTAAGTTAAGTGATGATCCAGTTTTCTTCCTTCAAGATTTGCCCAATTTAGTACATCTTGAACTATGTCGGGTTTATGAAGGAGATTCAATATGCTTTAGGACAGGAGGATTTAAGAAGCTGAAGCATTTAGGTCTTGATGAATTTAGGGAGCTTAGGTATGTAAATGTGGAGATGGGAGCAATGCCTTGTGTCGAAAAGCTAAGCATCCAACGGTGTAAATTGTTGGAGAAGGTACCATCAGGGATTGAACACCTTTCCAGTCTGAAGGTGCTTGAATTTTTTGATATGCCAGAGAAGTTTATAAGGAATGCACAAAGTGTTGAGTATTGGAGAGTTGCACACATCCCAGAAGTTTATTCTACCTACTGGAGAGAAGGAGGGTGGGATGTCTACTCTGTAGATAGTTTAAGTGAGGGAGAAGGCTTTTCTTGGCCAAGTTCCATCATAAAAGGCCACGAACTTGAAAATCACTGGAAATGAGGCCTTGGTTTTGATGTTCAGTAGTTTGTGTATTGTAAATAATGTTTCAAAAGAATAATGTTTAGTAGTTTGTGGATTTGCTAGAATTTTGACTTGAGTATGTTACCATTTGGTCATTCTTGTACAAATTGTAGATTACCTTTTGAATGTAAGATTTGATATTCGAAATTGAATAAAAAGAAGAATGTATATGGGTTTGTGATTTGTTTTTGCGACAGGGTCTTAAAGCTTGTTTAGGTGTAAATATACAGACATTCTTCAAGGCTATTCCCAGGCTTGAATCTCTACTGCCTTTCTTTGTTTATTCTTTTTATAGAACTTCTCATCTGAAATTTTATTTTTGGCAGTTTGAAATGTTGAATTTGCAAGGCATAATTTTTTTCCATTACCGAGCTTGGTCATATTTCACACATTTCATAAGTTTGTTTTCCCCTTTTTGTTTCATAAATTAAACCATCGTGAAAAGCATATTCTCATAAACTATTGAAATATTTTTTCCTGCGTAGGGGGGTAAGCTCTCTATTGAGCAATGGTTGGATTTCAATTCTAAAATTTACTAATTCTAAAGGAAAGCAAACTTTTAAATCGTCTTTCAAGTAATCTGATTGTGCTGAATCTGAGATCAAATTTCGAGAAGTGTAAAGTTTAATTTACATCATTCCTTGTAACTAATTCAAAATGATGGATCACTTGTCATGTCAGCGGTGACTTTCGAGGAAAAATGGAAGCAAGATTCATTTGTAAATTTAGGCCAGAAATGTATCATACAAGTCAATCTTACTGTGGAAGACATAAATATTGGACTGGAGATGCCATAAACACTGAACATATAACTCATAGTTAATTACCAACTGTTCTGTTGAAAATTTTATCAAAATAAGCATAAAATTTACTCCACAGTTATCTGATGTAAGTGTGCAGATATTATGGAGATTTGGTGATCCCTTGAAGAAAAACCTTTCTGTTCCTCTTGATTTTCTATACTAATGCATCGAATTGGTCCATTGGAATGTAATTGGTCAGCACAATTAATTCATTTCTACCTAGCCATAGTTAGGCATGTAAATTGGATGCTTTTCTTAAATGAAATAAGGTCATATGACCAATTCAGTCCTGCTATCTGAACTCCTTACGATATAATTTAACTTCAATTAGAGCTATAATCAGCTTAAAAGCCTTACTAGAGTCAAAGTGCATATTCATGGGCCTTAAAAGATTGGAGAATAAACCAAGAATTTTATCAGTATGGACTCAATAGTTTGTGGAAAATCTAGCAGAAGAGAAGGGGAGGTGGGGGGAAGAAAGAAAAGAAAAATCATCTGGCAAACTTTTTGTTGCAATCTAGTTAGTAGTTTTAACTGTTATCAGTACTACTACTGACTTAGCTAGTTCTATTCCTGAGGAGAAACCATTGATCGAAAATTGATCGAAAACTCTTGTTGAAGCTTGAACTTTAGTTTGAGTTAGTAACAAAATCCTGACTGATTTTCCAAACCGAAAAAAGAGCAGAGATGCAAAAAATATAGGAGATCAAGACAAATGATTTTCCCAGAAAGTATTTTCCTCCTTTTGACATTAAGCTTCTCTCTGGTCCCTTTTGACATTAAGCTTCTCTCTGGTCTACATGAAATAAGGTACATAGTATAATTAGGACTTCACTTTTGCAAACAATAGTTTGTTTCTTAACCGGATATCCACCAATATCAGAAGTATATGCAAAGCACATTCTTATTTTCAGTAGTTATATGTGAATGTTTTAAGTCTGTATTCTTTTCATTGTTGAATTAGCTCAAGCATTGAACAATTTTCTTATTATAAAGTTTTCGACTTCTTTCTTGAAAAAAAAAAAGGGAAAAATACACATTTTGGAAGATAAGAGGAAAAGGCAGAATGACTTCGAAACTAAGTAAAAATAAATAGGGCAAAGACTGGAAAGAGTAGTTATCTACATAAGTTCCTGGTCAATGTTAAAGAACTTTTTGTAAGTAAAACTCCACGAAAATGTGTAGAGTTCTAGTTTCAAATTGTACATATTTGGTGCTTATATAATGTCCATAATTTACTCACTATGCTTTGTCTGAACTTCTTGGAAAATCCATGGCTGTCTCTTTGTTCTTTTTTCTTTTCTCTTGATTAGAATATTTAATTAGAAGCCATATGAAACATCGATTTTGTTGAATTTTTTACGTCTATGTTTTGTTGAATGACTGTATAAAATGATAAAGGGCACTAATATATAGCTCTCAAAATCATTAAGTTATCTAAGCCAGAAGCAATCAAATTAAACTACACTTACTTTGCTAAGAGATGATGTAAAAAAAAAAAATGGAAGTACTTGAATGTTGGAGAAGAAAATTATGGCTCATCATTCTATTTTGAACTCATTTTGAGTTTGTATGGCCTTTTCACACGCATGCATTCATTTTCACGGAACTTTCAAGGAAATATTGCATAGCCTCCAAAATCTCATCCCGTGACTTTTAAGGGAACATAACAGCCTCAAAAATCCTAATATTTTGACCAAAACCATCTATATCAAACTTCAACTGATCAGCTCATACTCCTCCTATGGAAATTTGTTACATAATTGGCATATAAATTTTTTTTTTCTTAACTGTACAAAATAACCTTGAATTTGCCGCTTCAATGGTAAATGGAATCTAGCACTGCCGCGTATGTGTTGATTTGCTCCAACTATTAGTGGACTTCGAGAATTCTACGCGTTACATCAGGCAAATATAGGCTATATCAGGTCAATGATATTACTACAACTGAGGCCAAAACATTGAAAAGGAAAAGTAAATTATTTAAATGCAGTGCTCATCTAAGATTCGCAGTAAATAACCCTTAATTTCATTTGTTTGAACTCTTATTTTCTTTTTTGCTAGTGTGGACATGGACTATTGTTTTTTTTTATTTATTTCAATTTCATCCCCCCCCCCCCAAAAAAAATGGCTTGATCTCATGTTATTACTGTTCACTGTCACTTAATAGGTGAAAAAAATGAGGAAAATGTTCAGTTCCATGTAGTAAATTTCAAAGAACACTAATAGAAGATTTGGTCCTACTAAATCTTATTTTTGGTACTAAACACCATTGGTGAATCTGGCCTTGCTCTACTTTTTAACTTGAAATACACTATTTTATATTTGTACTTTGTTTAGCCATATTGCTAGGTCATTTCCTATGTGGTATAGACTAAAGTTCTTTCTAAGAAAGCACCAAAAATACAAAACTTTTGTGTCACGCTAAAACTTTTGTGTCACGCTCTCATATGAAAATGTTCACGTAGTTTCTTAGTCAGTTTTCTAAATTACTTCTCAGTTGGTTTGTGATGTAAGACATGACGATTTCTAGCTTGATATGGTTTCTAGCTTGATATGGTCAAGATCTCAAAGTAAATATATAGGCAAAAATGTATATGTCATTCCAGGTAATCTTTCTATCTCTCGGATAGGATCGACTATTCTACAGTCATTACACAAGCTGTCTGTTCTGTCTTTCTATATTAAATTACACTCACTTTCTGCACTTGATTTTTCCCATGAAATTTCAATTAAATTTAAGTTAACGCATGTTGTCATCAAAAGGAGGAGGAAGTAACCAGGAAAATCCCACACAAAGCTTAAAGTCAAAACTCTGTTTTGATTTTACCAACTTCTAAGGTTGTCTGGCAAGGACTACACGTTATGACTCAGTGAAGCATAGGTAAGTATCTAGTCTGAATTATCTCTTCTTTCTAATAAACAACTCAGAATTTAGTCGCTTTTGCTTCGTCAAGCCCTCTTACTTAATCAGATGTACAAACTGAGCTTTTTTTGTTATTTTAATAAATGGATCATTTACCATATAATCAGATTGTTTACTTGGTGGGTCGGTAAAGACCAAATCATGCCTCTCTTCAAATTCCGAGACACTGGCTAAAGAAAGAAAGTGAGAGAGAAAAAGTAAGAGAGAATTCATAAACGAGTCTAAATAGAGAAAGTAAGAGAGAGTTCAAGATGGCTGAGAGTCCAGTGAACTTTCTTGTAGATAAGCTAGCAGCCTTTTTCGAGAATGAGGTGAATCTGTTAAGAGGGGTTCAGGAAGAAGTTGTGTGTCTGAAAGGAGACCTTGAACAAATGAAAGCCTTCCTCAGGATTGCAGATGCATTGCAGGAGATTGATGAGGAGCTCAGTGTGTGGTTGCAAGCCAGAGATATTGCCTATGAAACTGAGGATCTTATTGATGAATACACACTTCTCCAGGGACATAATCATGGACCGGGTCTCTATGGTTCTCTTTGCAGATTAGCTTGCTGTATTAAGAATGCCAAAGCTTGTTATCGAATCGCAGCTGAGTTGAATAACATCAACTCGAGACTTCGAAAGATCAATGAGGTTCACAAGCCACTTTTTCATAAGTTCAGAAGACTTCAACAAGGTTCTGCTTCAGCTGGTGCTCTTAACACTTGGCAGGATTATCAAGACGAAGCCCTTTTATTGGACAAATCTCATCTTGTGGGGATTGATGAGCCCAAGAAGCAGCTCATTGAGTGGCTGATCACGGGTAGTTCTGCACGTGTAGTTGTTTCGTTGGCCGGAGAAGTAGGTGTTGGGAAGACCACTTTGGCAAAGCAAGCCTATGATGATGATGACGTTAAGAAGAATTTCAAAGCACGGGCATGGATCATTGTTTCCCAATCTTTTGAAATACAGGACATCCTCAAAGACATGGTTCAACAGCTGTTCAAAGCAGTAAGAAGAAGAGTGCCACCATCGGTTGAAAGCATTAACAACAGTCAGCTCAAAACGACAATCAAGGAGTTGCTGCAGAGAAGAAGGTATCTGATTTTTTTAGATGATGTGGCGCAGTTGCATGCGTGGCGTGCTGTGCAATAGGCTCTGCCTAGCTATTAGCTATTAGGATTTATGCTTGAAAAGTATGCGTATATTTTAGATATTTGTTGAATTAATAAAATGACATTCTTCTATTTGAATTTGTGCATAATTGGTATGTCATTAAATATCAGAAAATTTCTAATTTATTTATGTGACTATAAATTTAATATATAAGTGTTATATACATGAAGATTAAATTTATGGATAATAAACTAAATATAGTCCGTAATAATTAATTAAAGTTTGGAATCTTTAATTAAATATTATTAGTACGGTTCATTAATATTGAGAATGTAATATTCTTGTCCAGATTATTGATGTGTTGACATCACAATGGATGTACTTTATATAATTTGATTATATAGGATTGGACCAGACATTATTTGAATCTTACATAAAATCCGTTAACTGTTGAGAGTTCAAATAATGTCAGTAGATGATCATATATAGATCAATTTTAATCCTAAGTAGTTATAGACTCCTATTTATAATATTATGTTCTTTAACATACTTGTTAAAGGTTTGTTTTTTTAATCAGATCGAAATATTGTATCTTGGGAGCATGATGAGATGAGTAATTAGGAATGTAACTTATAGATATAGAATCCATTCCTTCTGTTAGGAAGTTAGAAAGATAATTCCCTTGGGTATTGAGTCAGGACTTAAACAGTTTGAGTACTCAATTTATAATAGATTTATAAATTAACTATTCATTAGAGAATCAACGGTACATAAGGATAAAGATGTAATTGGAGAGGTAAACGGAACATAACCTAGCTCCAATTATGAATTATCTATAAAGGATTGAACTACATGTAATGATTAAATCGATAGACTATTCACTGTTTTCTGAGTAAATTAATTCTATAATTTCAAGAGTGCAATTCCGGATTTTTAGTAGAGTAATATTGGAATTAATAAATTAGACAAATTAATTAAAGAGTTTAAGTAATTGTCACAATTTATTGGAGCTTGAATTACAGGTCCATAGGTCCCCAACTCTACCTCTTACAAATACTGTACTGGATATTATATTATTTCTATTACTTCACACTTTGTCTAGATAAATAGTTTATCTATATGTAATTAATAATTGTTATTAATTAATTTAAAGTTATGGAGAGATAAGTTTCCTAATTTGTTTAAATTTTGAATTTAAAAATATCTAATTATCAGATAATTAGATAAATAGAAATTGACTGAAAGTGAAACACTCTTCTTTGAATGAATAAATTATCTGGTAGTTTATATATATATATATATATATATATATATAAGTTTATGTTTATAAAATATAAAAAAAAAAGGTAAACCAACATTTTCTTCAAAACGTTATATATATAAAAATTAATTAATATGATTAATTAATTTATTTATTAAATAGTTTAATATATATATATATATACATATATAAAAGAAACCCTAGCAGGATAGACTACGTATTATTTTCTATAGAGCCTCCATAAACTAAAGAAAAAAAAAAGAGCCTTCTTATTCTTTATAGAACAAACTTTTACAATCTTATATATTGAGAAAATTGTAAAGGCCTAAAGTGTGAGTTTAAGAGATTGTACGTAACACCCACACATTCATCTAGTTGTGCTTGAGGCTTGGATTGGAAGATCGTGGTTAAAAAGACAATAAAGCTAGGATCCGCTGATAGACTACAAGAGGTATTAGATCTATTCTCTTTATATGTTCCTATTTGCTATGAATTAATACTATGTACTCATATAGTTAATTGTTTTGAGAAAATTTTTTAATGTTCCTGGGCCAATTTTCTGCTGCAAAAATTGTATTAAAATCCAACAATTGGTACCAGAGCGGTTATATGAGTATATAGTATTAATTATTTATATGCATAAGTGGGTATTGTGTTATTTTTTATATGTATTTGATGATGAATGGATGAGTTATCATACGATGGATGTATGGTTGATATTTGGTCATTAATTATATGATTCCTTAGGTTTTAAATTTTTTAGAAATTTATTTTGATTAGATCAAAATATGTAAACCCTACTTTTGGGGTGTAGGCTTTGTTATATTTTTTTTTTTCCTTGTAATATACAAAAAAGAAGATACAGATGTTTCCATTTAAAGCTGACCCGATGTCCCAAAGAACTGACACAAAAAAAAAAATTTAATATAATATATATATATTATATATTATATATATTAATTAATATATATGTTACGGTTTGCAAGGAAACGGTTTTTTTAATATATAATATAATATATATATATATATATTAATAATATATGTGATATATATATGTAGTTAAAGTTTTTTTAAAATAATAATAATAAATAAAATAAAAATTGGGCCTAGTCTAGGCCAGGTCCAAATGATTATTTGATAATCATATGGGCTAGGCTAGTTTGGTAAAACTATTTACAAGAATATCACTTTTAATAAAAATGATTTATAAAAAAACCAAAAGTAGAGAAGAGGCCCAAGAAGACCAATGGATAGCTTTCAGGCTTGCATGCAATTAATTCATTATAATTTTATTATTTTATTGGGTTGTAATTTCCTAAGGGACCCGGCTAAATATCATTTTATTTTATTTTATTGTTATATTATATGTGATATGTATAACATGACCATGCATAATAACATGTCATTCATTATACTCATTCATAGTCATTTATGAATATCATGCATACATGTTATATTCATGCTAAAATAGTTTAGTTAGAATATGACTAATTTAATTAGATTAAATAATTAAATAGGAATAAAAAATTGAATAATGTGATTTAAGTTTAATAGTTAAATTTTGATAATATCACACTTATTTAATTTAGGCTATCCTTATTAATTCGATTAATTAGATTAGCCAAATTATTCTTATAATAATAAATTTAGATTTTTAGAAAATCTAGTAATTTATTTAGAACTAATAAGATTGGACTAATAGTTTAACCTAGAAAATTATATTGGATATAATAACTAGGTTAAATAAAACATTAGATGTTTATTAGTAAAAGCATATAAGATTTTTAAATAATGAGTGGGAGAGGGTATATGACAATATATTCCACTGTCTCTATTATTAATTAAGCACCGTGAGATTTAATTGGCGCCTAGAGGTGCTTAGATTTCATCCTCCCTACAAAGGGTATCCATTTAAATTAATAACAAGGCTTAATTTCTAACAGATAGGATTTTAGAATGTATTTTAAAATTGGCCTACCCTACGGTGACAATTTTGAGTTAAGTTGCTAAAATTTGAAATAATAGGTCACACTCATGAGGATACAATTAAATTATTAATAGTATATTGACTGTAAACGGTAGTTAATAAATAAAAGAAAATATGAGATATTTTGATGTTTTATTTATTAATTGAGAATGTCTCAATTCAATTAATAATTATGTGACCTATCCTACAATGGCACATAATTAGAGAAAATTGAATTACTGTGGAATTAGTAAATAAGTTTGTGTGTTTACTTATCTGCATCATGCATCATGTTTACTATTCCGAATTCTTTGTGATATTTATTTTCAAATATGTTGAATATTATTTTATTATTTAATTTCAGCAAACATGTCAACCTCAAATCCCATTATCACTTTACTCGCAAATGAAAAATTAACTGGAGATAATTTTATCAAGTGAAAAAGTAATATGAACATGTGCTTGTTAGTAAAGACTACAAGTTTATACTTACGGAGGAATGTCCTCCACAATCCGCCGCTAATGCTACTCGTGCTGTACGAGAAAGCTATGAAAAGTGGACTCATGTCAATAATAAAGCTCGCTGCTATATGTTAGCAAGCATGACTGATGTACTTAGAGCTAAGCACGAAAAGATGGAGACTGCTTATGAGATAATAGAGTCTCTCTAGATCATCTCTCCAGACCATATTTGGGCAACAGTCTGATCAATCTCGTCATAACACCATTAAAAAGGCTATGAATGCGAAGATGAAGAGAGGAACTCCAGTGAGAGATCATGTTTTGAATATGATCAATTACTTTGGAGAGGCTGAAGTTCACAGAGCTATGATCGATGACCGCACCCAAGTGAGTATGATTCTGGAATCACTCTCACATGATTTCTTCAGTTCAAGAGCAACTATGTTATGAACAAGTTGAATTATACGATGACTCAACTGCTCAATAAACTGCAAACCTTTGAATCGATATCGAAAGATAAAGGTAAAGATGGCTTAGCAATTGTTGCTGAAGTAAGTATTGCAGAAGAAAATCTCTCTACCTCTAACAAAAACAAGAAGAGGAAGAGCATGGGTGCTTCTGGATCTAAGCCTAAAAAAAGCAAGAAGAGCAATACAAGCACCAAGAAGAACAACTCCAAAGACAAAAAGCCTAAGAAAAAATGTTTTCACTGCAGAGTTGATGAGTATTAAAAGAGAAACTGTAACAAGTATCTCTCCGAATTGAAAGAGAAGAAGAAAGATAAATATAATTTACTTGTTTTAGAAGCTTGTTTAGTGGAAGAAGATTTATTTGATATATCTCCCTAGATAGTTGATTCAGGAGCCACTAATCATGTTTGTTCTTCTTTTCAGATGCTCAGTTCTTCAAGGGAGCTTATCGAGGGGAATTCACGATGAGAGTAGGTAATAGAGCCAAAGTTTCGACAAAAGTAGTGAGAGTCATCCGTCTTCATTTTAGAAATAAATTTTTGTTATTGAATAATGTTTTCTTTATTCCTAGTTTTCGTAGGAATTTGATTTCTATTTCAAAACTATTTGAACAAATGTTTGGTGTTTCTTTTCTTAATAATGAGATTATTATTTCTAAAAATAGTTTAAATATTTGTTCTGCAAAAATAGAGAATGGACTTTATATGTTAAAGTCGGACGAACAATTACTGCTTAATACCGAAATGTTTAAAGTAGAATATCCCAAACCTAAAAAGCAAAAAGTTTCTCAAGATAACGATACATATCTTTGGTACCTTAGTTAGGGTATATCAATCTAGATAGGATAAACAGACTTGTAAAGGATGGTCCTTTAAGAGAGCTAAAATTTGGCACTCTACTAGTTTATGAATCTTGTCTGGAAAGAAAAATAACTAAGAGACCTTTCTCAGCAAAGGACGAAAGGGTTAAAGAACCGCTTAAGCTTGTGCATAGTGATGTATGTGGTCCATTGAATGTACAAGCAAGAGGTGTTTATGACTATTTTGTCACATTTATTGACGATTATTCACGATATGCATACGTGTATCTAATGCAAAGAAAATCTAAAACCTTTGAAAAGTTCAAAGAATTCACAACATAAGCTGAAAAGCAATTAGGTAAGTCATTAAAAACTCTTCGATCAGATCAAGGAGGTAAATACCTTAATAATGAATTTAAGGATCACTTGCTAGAGAATAGTATCCTATCCCAACTCACGGCACCTAAAATACCACAACAGAATGGTATTGCAGAAAGAAGAAACTGAACGTTGCTTGATATGGTTAGATTAAATGATGAGCTACTCTTTCCTACCACTCTCATTCTAGGGTTATGCATTACAAACCGTTGTTTACATTTTGAATATAGTACCTTCCAAGTCTATACAAGATACACCTTTAGAGTTGTGGAATGGGCGTAAACCTAGTTTACGTCATATTCGCATATGGGGGTACCCAGCACATGTACTAAAAGAAAAGACTGAGAAGCTAGAACCACGTACAGAGATTTGTTTATTTGTAGGTTATCCAAAAGGAACAAGAGGAGGTTTATTTTATAGTCCTCAAGAGAAAAAGGTATTTGTATCGACAAATGTCACTTTTCTTGAAAATGACTATATGACAGACTTTAAACCTCGAAGTAAAGTTGTACTACAGGAATTACTTTCTGATCAGATCAGACCACAATCAACAACAGTTGTTGAACAACAAAATTATAAGACCACTATTTCAGATTAGAATACCTTGGCAACTTGACGTAGTGGGAGGATTATTAGACCACTTGCTCGCTACAGAGAAGTTGGAGAAGCATATGTTATTGTTTCCGATAGTAGCCAAGATGACCCATTGACATACAAGTATGCAATGGAAGATTCTGATAAGGAAAAATGGCAAGAGGCTATGAACTAAGAAATAGAATCTATGTATTCCAATTCTGTCTGGAAACTTGTAGATCTACCTGAAGATTTCAGGCCCATTAGATGTAAATGGATCTATAAAAGAAAAAGAAGTACAAATAAAAAAGTTAAAACGTTCAAGGCAAGGTTATGGGCAAGGGTTATACCCAAAAAAAGGGAGTTGATTATGAAGAGACTTTCTCGCCAGTAGTTATGGTTAAATCCATACGTATCCTCTTATCCATTGCCGCATGTTTAGACTATGAATGTTGGACGTCAAGACAGCTTTTTTGAATGAGTATCTTGAAAAAAGCGTCTTTATGGTGCAACCAGAAGGTTTTGTAGCTAAAGGCCAAGAGCAAAAAAGTTGCAAGCTACTTAGGTCCATTTATGGACTTAAGCAAGCTTCGAGATCATGGAATCTAAGATTTGATGAGACGATTAAATCTTATGGTTTCGATCAAAATATTGATAAACTTGTGTATATAAGTACATTAAAGATAAGAAAGTGGTCTTCCTAGTTCTTTATGGAGATGATATTTTGCTCATTGGGAATGATGTGGAAATATTGTCTAATGTAAAGAAGTGGCTAGCCGAACAATTCTAAATGAAAGATTTGAGAGAAGTAATTATGTGCTTGGGATCTAGATTATTTGAGATCACAATAACAGACTTTAAGCACTGTCTCAAATATCTTACATTGATAAGGTGCTCATGCATTTTTCGATGCAAAACTCCAAGAAAGGACAGTTACCTTCTCGACATGGAGTTATCATTTCCAAAGAACAATGTCCCAAGACACCTCAAGAGGAAGAGGATATGAGACGAGTTCCTTATGCATCTGTAGTTGGCAGCCTTATGTATGCAATGTAATGTACTAGGTCTGTCATATGCTACGCAGTAGGGGTAGTAAGTCGTTTTCAATCAAATCTAGGATTAGATTACTGGATAGCAGTAAAGTATATTCTCAAGTATCTTAGGAAAATGAGAAATTATATGCTGGTTTATTCAACTTAGGACTTGATTCCTACTGATTACATTGATTCTAATTTTCAATTAGACAAAGATACTCGAAAGTCAATGTCTGGGTCAGTGTTCACTCTTAGTGGTGGAGCCGTTATCTGGAGAAGTGTTAAACAATCCAGTACTGCATATTCTAC
>JXTB01000105.1:809549-879707 GCA_002914805.1 Parasponia andersonii | reverse complement strand
CAATCTCATATGTTGAGAAAATTATAAGAGCCTAAAGTGTGAGTTTAAGAGATTATATGCAACGCTCACACGTTCATCTAGTTGTGTTTGAGACTTAGATTGGAAGATCGTGGTTGAGAAGACAGTAAAATTAGGATCTGCTGATAGGCTACAAAAAGTAGTAGATCTATTCTTTTTGTATGTTCCTATTTGTTATGAATTAATACTGTGCACTCATATAGTCAATTGTTTTGAGGAAATTTTTTAATGTTCTTGGCCAATCTTTCGCTGCGAAAATCATTTTTACATCTAGATCATTTTTAAATCCAAACTACATGTAGCCTCCACAGCTGGCATGGAGTCTGGAGGCAAAACATATTTTTTGGAGCCTTTACCTCTGGAGGACTCATGGGAGCTATTCAGCAGGAAGACATTTCAGAGGAATGCGTGTCATCCTCACTTGGAGGAAATTTGCAAGTATGTTTTGAAAAAATGCCAAGGATTGCCTCTTGCAATTGTGGCAATCAGTGGTGTTTTGGCTACAAAAGATACACGCAGGATCGACGAGTGGGATATGGTTGGTCGTAGTCTTGGGGCTGAAATTGATGGCAATGACAAACTCAAGGACATAAAATTGGTTCTTTCTCTTAGTTTCAACGATCTGCCATATTATCTCAAGTCCTGCTTCTTGTACTTGAGCATCTTTCCTGAGGATCATCTCATTGAACGCATGAAGCTTCTTCGGTTGTGGAGAGCAGAGGGATTCGTTCAAGGAAAAGAAGGTAATATACTGGAAGAAGTAGCAGAGGACTATCTTAATGACCTCCTGAGTAGAAACTTGATGCAAGTGGCAACAACTACAAGTGACGGAAGGGTCAAAACTTTTCAGATCCTCAACCTTCTCCGGGAGGTCATCATTTCAAAATCAAGAGATCAGAACAATGCCACGATTGTGAAAGAACAAAATGTGCAGTGTTGTGATAGAGTTCGACGTCTGTCGGTACATTACACATTGCGAAATCTACAGCCAAATAGGGCGGTTCCCCAACTACGCGCTCTCTTCATGTTTGAGGTTGTTGAGAAAGTAGGCTTGCATAAATTGTTTCCGGGTGGTTTTCGGCTGCTTAAGGTTCTAGATCTGCAAAATTCTCATTTGAAGAAATTCCCAGTTCAAGTTGTGAACTTATTTTTCTTGAAGTATCTGAGCTTAAGGTGTACCAAAATGAAAATAATTCCACAATGCATTGGCAATCTTCAGAATTTGCAAACTTTGGACCTTATAAACATTCTCAAGTTACTGAGCTACCTGTTGAGATACTCGAGCTCCAACAATTACGTCATCTTTTGCTATATCAAAATGAACTCATATATAGTGAAATTTTCGACTCAAAATCAGGTTTTAAAATCATGGGAAATGTTGGAGTTTTGCAATCTCTACAAAAGCTCTGCTTCATAGAGGCAAATCATGGTAGTGATATTGTAAAAGATGTGGGAAATCTGACTCAACTGACAAGGCTAGGCATTTTAAAATTGAGTAGAGAAGACGGAACCGTCTTTTGTTCTTCTATTCAGAAGCTAACTAATCTTCGAGCACTCTCAATGGCTTCGGTTGAAGAAGATGAAATCATTGATCTAGAATAACTTTCTACTCCTCTAGTGTTGCTGCAACAGTTGTACATAAGAGGACGGTTGGAAATGCTACCTCATTGGATTTCCTCACTCAAAAGCCTTGTCAAGTTATCTTTGAAATGGAGCAGGCTAAAAGATGATCCACTGGTATGCCTTCAATACATTCCCAATCTTGCTCATCTTATTTTATGCCAGGTATTCACTAGAGACAAGTTGCACTTTCAAGCTGGAGGGTTTAAGAAGCTCAAGATTTTAGGCCTGGATGACTTTGAAGAGCTCAGAGGCATACAATTGGAGCCAGGTGCACTAAAGTTTCTTAAGAATCTAAGCATCCGACAGTGTCAGTTTCTAGAGAAGGTTCCTTCTGGCATTGAAAATTTAACGAAGTTGAAATTGCTCGAGTTTTTTGAGATGCCTGCGGAACTATTCAACATTCTTCGTCCTGATATAAAAGATAGTGATTACCGAAGAGTGGCGCATATCCCAGAAGTCTATTCAACATACTGGAGAGAAGGGGAATGGAAAGTCTATTCCTTGGAGAGTATGAGTGAAGGAGAGAACTGTCCACTGCCTAGCACTCTTATAAAGACTTGTGATCTTCATACACGTTGGAAGTAACTCCTATTCCACGTGGGAATTCTTCATGATAATGTAAAGAATATGTTAATACATACTTCTGATCATTCCTGTAAATGTTCTATAAGTACTTAAAACTAGCAATTGCATATACTATAATGTCTGTGTTTCTAGCCCTCTAAACTGATTGACACTCCATAGTTCTTATATGGTAGTTGTTATAAATTTTTATACGCAAGTGCACGTATTGAATAAGTAATAAAGTGATGAATAAAGATATCGTTCCCTCAAAGAAATTGCTATAATGTGTTAAGTACTAATCTATACTAGTTATCAATTTCTCCAAACAATCAATTTAAAAAATCTAAAAATTAAAATTTAAACAAAAAGAAAACAAGAAAATAAATAAATAAAATTAAAGAGTACAAATAATTTATCAAATCACCAATGAAAATAAACCTAAGATTACAATTTTCACTCTATGTATGCATGAATCACTAATTACCCTCTTTGAATTACTATTTAACCCGAATTGTCAATCAAGAACCCTAGTATATCTACAAGCCTCTTCCGATAGTCATGTAAAAATATCTCCTCTAATTAATTCACTATATTCCTATATGAATTAGATTAAGAAAAGATTCATTAAGAATAAGGTCTTTCAATTCAACAATTGCACATGTTGTATAGGTATATTCCTATCCTACAAAAACTTATATAGGCATGATCATGTGTTATTCTATCTAGGTCCTTTTCCAAGTTCATACAAATTACCAATATAAATTTAAATGGTGATCAAGCACTCAAAAGCATTAAAAGTAAGATAGAATAAGCAATTCGTAAATTAAAATTGTAAAATCAAAGAGCTAACATTATAATTCAAACTACATATAGAGATCTCATTGTAATCCTAGAAAATTAATTTAGTTCATAACTAAAATAACAAAACTAAAAATAAAAATTTGCAACATAATGAAAAACTAAAACAAACAAACAAGGGTTGAGCAGAGTGGGGAATGATTGAGAATAATTGCAAGCCTCCTCTTCCAATTTGACCTCCAATTGCTCTCTCTATTAAACTCTTTCTCTCTTTGGACTATTGTGTTTCTCTCTCTAGAATTGTGTGTTTTTCCCTTTAATCCCTTAGCCCTTTTATAACTGAAGAAAGAGAGTGTTTAAGTTGTATAAGGATTCCAATATTCAACTCTGATTGGTTGTGTGATATGTCACTTTCCCATTTACTCTCTTTCTCCTCACATTTCTATTCAAAATCTGATACTTTGACAATTATCCGATACGGCACATTTTCGTGAGCTTAGCACGTTCTGGGGCTATGATTGGCTGAAGAGAACTCTGATTTTGACTAGGTGATGTGGCATTTTTTTCGTTGGAACAAAACTCGGTTGTACCATGGCCGAGAAGCACTAGATTAGACACAAAAGCTATCCTCCACCGCTTTCTTACGTGTGGGCCCCGGCTGTCTCCTATGTTGCCTTCCCCACTCTCAGCCTCTGTACGTGAAGTGCACTCTCCAATCAAGACCGTTAATCCGATTGATCCAACGGCTAAGCTTTAATCCGAATGTCCTTTTTTTTTCTTCTTTTCTATTTAACCTAAATCAAATCAAAATTAAATTAAATCAAAAATCTAATAAACATATATTTCAAATTAAATTAACTTAAACTAATTAAATTAAAACCCCTAATCCTAATAAAATAACATAAAATTCAATAAAACTAAATCTAAACTAAAATAAAATAAAACAACTAAAATTACTTAAAATCTAAATTAAAATTACTCTAGGACACACATTTTTAATGAATAAGATAGCACAATTAACTCTATTTTCATAGAGTTATCAATAGTCGTAAAAAATTAGTCTATGCCTATGATACTTTTAAACTACTCTCTATGTATAAATTCACTCGTGTACAAGCCTAAGTCGCAAGAATTAAGGAATATGGCTTTGCCCGGGGTGACAATAATATTTCATCGTCTATGCTCCTTGTTATATTGACAACCTTAGGACCAGAACAGTGTTTCTCCAAGAATTCCAAAAGAAAACAAAGCCTAATCAACACAAAATAAGGAATGATAGTGATTCAGCTTTTTAGAACCTACATCCACTTTCAGAAAACACCATGAAGTTATTTCACCAATCAGAAATAGATTTTAAGTAATCAAGCCTCTCAAGAGTTCTCTTTGTACTAAAACCCTTTAGCACCAATTACACCTGTGACACTCTCAGAAACTCGCTCTCATTCTAGGCAATTCTCTCGGGTTGTTTCCCAAGGATTACAATGTCCAATAAGTAATCCTATTTATACAGATCAGCCGCTAATACTCTTAACCACTTTACAGCTAACAATTAAGCAATTCTGACTAACTTCTCAGCATACTCGATTGCCAGTCAGCTTGTGCCACAATATACTAACACTCCTTTTTTAAATGTACATGTTTTAATTTTGTTGTACATTTTTATTATCTTCCTTTTACCATTGATGGCATTCCCCGATTCCAAAAACATATGCCAGGTCACAGTGCTGGAATTTGAAAGCGAATGTTGACCCTGCAATACCAAGTCTTCCCATGCCCCAATCGTCCTTCCTTCTATCTGTATATTATGGGTTACTTTTTTTTTTACCTTTGTGTGTGCATATTCCACCTTGTATGCCCATAAGAATGACTCTTGCCAACTCTTGTTCGTAAGCAACTATAGTAACTTGCATATGTCACGGCTTTTGTAGAGACATGGCTTTGTTCATAGGTTCCCAATATATCACTAAGGTTTATACTACATACTTGCTCGCCCAAGGGTACTTATCCCCTAGTAGTGTCACGACCGAAAATCCAATGCCATGATTTTTAGTAAATTTAAGTGAAAACAATGATAAACAGAAATTCCAAAAATTTTCAGAAAAAGTTAAGTACTTAAAATTTAAGTTTTAGTCCTCAAGAGTAAGTAAATTTTAATATTGAACCAACTTGAGAAATTATCTACTAGTTTTAAATTTCCAAGGTATTTTTAATTTTAAATTTAGAGATATGATAAATAATAAATTTTAGAAACTTTTTATTTAAATCATTAAGTTTAATGAAAGTGTTCAATTTAAAACCATAGGCCCATAGTCAAAATAATTTTCATAAAATTATTTCTATGTATAATTACTCGATTAAATATCGAAATCATCCTCATACATCCACTCTATAAATATACTACTAATGGCTAAATAAATTTGACTTAGAAAAGAGGAAAATGATACAGAGTACGAACCAACCAATAAAGAGGACTAGAACTGTAAGCATATGCCAAACATGCTTGCCAAGCCACATGAATATCTATCACAGAATAATTTGACACCTGAAAAGGGAAGGAAGTAGGGGGTGAGCACGTGAATGTTCAGTAGAAAACTCAATTACTTTTTTGGGAAAAACTTTTTTAGTAATTCTCAATACAACTGCATGGTTAGTAGTCCTGGAAAGTATTTTAATAAATATGGAGCATTCGAAACATATATAGAAAATCTTTACAAAAGATCATGCTCAAACCAAAACCATATATATATATATATATATATATATATATATATAGGTTAAAACAGATAGAAAACCATAATAAAACAGGCATAGTGCACATCACATAAATCAACACATCACATGAGTTCTCATCCTCTCATCACAACTAGAGCAACTTATACTACATGTATTGCTCTCTGCCTGACATCTATCTCTGAAAACTGGAGGGACACCCATGTGTCAACTCTTACCGAACCGGAGGGACACCGAATGCCTACGCCTACCGAATGGAGATAGTCAGAAAACAAACCCCGCATGGGTTTACGGACTCTCACCGAAGGCGGGTGTACTTGTCCGCCTACTACAACACCGTGATATCTAAGACGACTCTCATGCATGATCATATGAAATGTGCAATATATATAGAGTCTTAATCAACCATGCAGTGGTTTAATATTCTAGACATGCTCTAATTTTTAATTAAAAATCCATTTTGTACTTTAAAATCCAAAAGTACAGTTTCTATGGTTTTACCAACATCCAAGTATAAAAACTTGTATAAAATCATATTTAAAAATATCTAGAACAGTCTACAATGTTCACAAATTCATAGTTCATTAAAATAACTATTCAAATAATTCAATTTAATAAAATCACAAAATTTTATTTTTCAGAATAAATTCCAATTTTAATAAAAATAATAGAAAACAAGGAAATTGAATCTCCTACCTCAAGATTGTAGTTATGTTGGGCTAACGATGCTAGAAATATCCTCAATTGATCAATGGGTTGTTCGGATAGTTGTTTTCGAATCTCGTCACGTTCATTTGAAAAGTTGACTTTTCAACAGAGTCTCGAATTGAGAACAGAGGTCACCACTGAATTTAGAACACCCAAAAATATTGGTTTAGATAAAAATTTTGTCAAAAACGAGTCCCGGTACAGAACCGGCCCGTGGCACGCAAAACGCTACAATTCATGAGCTATTTTCTCGATTTTCGTGCCACTTCGGAAAATAGTGGTATTTTATATCAAACTTCATGTCCTGACCTCACTGAGTCCAAATTCAAACTCAAAACTCAGTTTCGAGGTCCCGAACATTAAATGGGCTCAAAAATCCGAAAATTATAAAAATACCACATTTTGAAAATAATTAGAAAAATACCACATTTTCATCCCGATAATTAATGATCTTCCGGTTATCGTTTTAACCCTTCAAAATCATGAGATTGATTTCATGCTTCAAACTCCTCTATCACGTGGTATAATTTTCTCGAGAAAAATAACTCAATTCTGAAATAATTACAAAAATACCACAAAAATTAAATATTAAAATATTGCTACAGTAGTCAACTTCTCACCGGAGCCGAGTTGGAGGCCGAGAGTGGTCGGAAATGAAAGCTGGAGTCGAGATGAATCCAACGGTGGTGGTGGTGCGGTGATTGGACGTTGGACGGCGGAACGGCGGCCGATTTTCTGATCCGGTGGCGGGAATTTCGGGCTGCGATTTCTCCGGTGAGGGGCGGCGGTTCAAGGCTGCAGTACTCGGCGCTGGTTTGTCAGCATCTTTTAGTCACGGCGGGCAGGCGCGTCTAGCATGGCGGCGGCCGGTGAAGGCTCGGGTGAACAGTACCCGTAGGTGAGTGTTTAGGGGATTCCGTGGAAAGAAGAAGAAATGGGGGTTTTTATGCAATTTTCAAAAATTGTAGTAGTGGGACATGTGGTACAATCTGATTCGACCGAAAAATATGTTTCTGAAATTCCACTTTGGCCATAATTTTAAAAAGATTCTTTCACTTTAGTCCCTCCTTAATTACACTTTTGTCCCTAGTTTGAAATTTCTTTTTCACTTTTGCCCCAAATGCACCTAGATTTTATGTTGTATAGATTCAACACCAAATTTATTTCAGATTCTTAATTAATCCGAAAATACAAAATTACAAATTGCCCTTGATTCCAAAAATACTTAATTACCCTTACAAAAATTTACAATTTTACAAGTAGCATATATGCTTATATGCCAAGATCAAGTCAGTACTTGTTAGAATTTTGGCTTGCTAGCTTTTATAATTGTTTGGTACTTTGTCCCATATCTCTTGTGTATGAATATTTAGGGTCTACAGTTGGCTATAAATAAAGCCTTCTGCAATTGGTTTTTAATCATCCCAAAATTAGTTTCCCTATTAGTGAGGACCTTTATTCCTAAGGACCTCCATAATTTTGTTTTTACCATTTTTCCCATTTATTTATGAGTTTTGGCATTATAGTCCAGATTTTATATTTCCTCTTTTTGAAGTTAGTGAAGTGGTCAGCAACATCCTGAGGACGTAGGTAATTTGTCGAACCTCGCTAAATTTTGTGTTCCCTTTATTTTTGCATTTAGTATTTTCTGCGCATTTTCTGTTTTTATTAATTTCAATAGCTAGTTGGTAATTTATATTTAATATTATCTTAGAATTAAATATAAGCTTTTGGAGTAGTTGTGCTTCCGCAACATAACAAGTGGTATCAGAGCAGCAGATTCGCCCTAGGCTTTATTTTGTAGCTATATTAGTAGAAATGTCAGAATATTCGTTAATACCGGCGAAGACGAAAATGGTGACTAATGCAAAAATCGATGTGGAGAAATTTGATGGCCAAAATAACTTCGTCTTGTGGCAGTATGAGGTATTGGATGGTTTATGTCAACAAGATCAGGATATTGCTTTGGAGAAGATGAAACCGGAAAAGATAGATAATAAAGAATGGGAGAGGATCAATCGTCAAGCTTGTGGTACGATCCGCTCATGTCTTTGTAGAGAATAGAAGTATCCATTCATGAGGGAGAATTCTGCAAGTAAGTTGTGGAAGGCGCTCGAGAATAAGTACATGAAGAAAAGCATGAGAACTGGCTATACTTGAAGAAAAGACTTTTCCGTCTCCAGTTGAAGCCCAGTACGACTATCAGTGACCACATTGATACTTTCAACCAGTTGATTACAGATTTGTTGAATTTGGATAAAACCTTCAAAGATGAGAATAAAGCAATGTTGTTGATTGGGTCCCTTCTTGATGAGTTAAATCATCTCTGTATTACGTTTCTTCATGGGAAGGAAAAATTGTCCTTCGATGAAGTGAGTGTTGCATTGTACAATCATAAGATTCGGAAGGAAGATCAAAAGAAGAATAGGGATGTACCAGCAGAAGCGCTTACAGCTAGAGGGCATAGTCAAAGCCGTAAGCAAGAGAAAAGGGGTAGATCTCGTTCGAAGGGAATACCTGGTAAGGATGAATGTGCCTTTTGTCATGAGAAATGGCATTGGATGAAAGATTGTCCGAAGTTACAGAATAAAGGCAAGGGCAAAGCTACTTCTGATGCATATGTAGCTGAAGTTGAAGATGATGAGTCAAATTTTGCTCTAGTTAGTCAACTGATGATGTCTCAGCATGACGAGTAAATTTTAGATTCGGGTTGCACTTACCATATATGTCCTCACAAGGAGTGGTTCTTCAACTTTGAAGATCTAAATAGTGGAGTTGTTTACATGGGAAATGATGAATTATGTAAAATAGCTGGGGTAGGTTCAATTCGATTGAAAAATCATGATGCATCAACTAGAATTCTGACAGATGTTCGGTATGTACCGAAATTGAAGAAGAATCTCATCTCTTTGGGAGCTTTAGAATCCCAAGGCTTCGCTATGACTATACGAGATAGAATTCTAAAACTCACTTCAGGCTCTTTGGTGGTGATAAAAAGTACAAGAAGAAATAACTTGTATTACTACAATGATAGTACAGTTATTGGATCAGTTGTTATAGTTCCTAAAGATGATAAAGCTTCAGAAATTACTAGATTATGGCATATGCGTTTGGGACATACAGGGGAAAAAGCTTTCTTTAGTTTGGTGAAACAAGGCTTACTGAAAAGAACGAAACCCTATAAGTTGGACTTTTTTAAATACTGTATTCTGGAAAACAGACAATAGTGAAGTCTGGCACAGCAATTCACAATACTGAGGGTATCTGGATTATGTTCATTCAGATGTGTGGGGACCTACCAAGATAGCTTCTTTGGAAGGTATGCATTATTTTGTTACTTTTGTCGATGACTTTTCTAGAAGAGTTTGGGAGTTTGTAATGAAGAATAAAGATGACGTGCTTGAAGTTTTCCTTAAATGGAAAAAGATGATTGAGACTCAGGTGGGTAGAAAGATCAAACGACTTCAATCAGACAACGGTGGAGAATATAGGAATGATCTATTTTTGGGAGTTTGTCAGTCTAAAAGTATTGTGCTTCACTTTACAATCAAAAAAACACTACAACAGAATGGGGTAGCAGAACGCATGAATCAGACTTTGCTGGAAAAGGTTTGGTGTATGTTGTCCAATGCTAGGTTGGGCTAAGGCAATTACATATACGTGTCATCTCATTAATCGCATACCATCGACTGTAATTGGAGGAAAAACCCCTCTTGAGGTATGGTCTGGAAAACCTGCTAATGATTACATGTCTTTGGTTCCACTGCCTATTATCATGTGAAAGAATCTAAGTTGGATCTGAGAGCTAAGAAAACATTATTTATGAGCATCAACTCAGGTGTAAAGGGATACCGACTTTGCTATCTAAGTTCGAGGAAGATTTTATTTAGCAGGGATGTTACTTTTGATGAGTCTGCCATGTTGAAGAAGGTAACAGAAGACCAAGAGAAGACTATTAGTATTCGGCAGCAGGTGGAGTTTGAGAAAACGACAACAGTAGTCCCAGCTAATGTTGTTAAAAATAGTGGTGACACTCCAATGGTAGAGGAGGACACTGAAGATGAAGAAGAGATTCCGAGCCAAGAACTTTAACAATAGCAAGAATCAATTGCACATAATAGGCCAAGATGTGAAATTCATAAACCTGCTCGATTTGTTGATTTGGTGGCCTATACAGTTCCCATTATAGATGATGATGTTCCTTCCATGTACAAAGATACAGCCAAAAGTTTAGAAAATGAACAATGGAAGAAAGCAATGGAGGAAGAAATGCAGTCTCTTTGGAAGAATGAAACTTGGTAACTAGCTCAACTACTGAAGAATAAAAAGGCAATTGAGTGCAAATGGGTATATGCAAAGAAAGAAGGATTTCCTGATGAGAATGATGTTCGCTTCAAGGCAAGGTTTTTAGTGAAAGGCTACGCTCAGTTAGAGAGAATTGATTACAATGAAGTATTTTCTCCAGTCATTAAACATTCCTCCATTAGAATTTTGTTAGCATTGGTAGCGCAGTTGAATCTTGAACTAGTTCAATTGGATGTAAAAACCGCATTTCTACACTATGATTTGAAAGAGGAAATCTATATGTCTCAGCCAGAAGGATTCAAGGTTGCTAAAAAATAAAATTGGGTTTGTAAACTGAAAAGATCACTTAATAGACTGAAACAATCACCAAGGCAGTGGTATAAGCGATTTGATCGGTTTATGATGGGTCAAAAGTACACAAGAAGCGAGTTTGATAGTTGTGTGTATTTTCGTAGGCTACAAGGTGGGTCTTTTATTTATTTACTCTTGTATGTTGATGATATGTTGATAGCTTTGAAGAGTCAAGAAGAAATTAAGAAGTTGAAGATTCAGTTGAATCAAAAGTTTGAGATGAAGGATCTCAGTGAAACAAAGAAGATTCTCAGTATGGAGATTTGCAGAGATAGAGGGAGAGGCAAGGTTAGTTTGACTCAGAAATAATATCTGAAGAAAGTACCATAGCATTTTGGTATGACTGAATAATCAAAACCTGTTAGTACACCACTTGCTTCTCATTTCAAGCTTAGTGCGTCTTTGTCCCCGAGTACAGATACAGAGTGAGAGTATATGTCACAAGTTCCGTATTTAAATGTGGTTGGTAGCTTGATGTATGCGATGGTATGTACAAAACCCAATATTTCACATGCAGTTGGAGTTGTGAGCGGGTTTATGCATGATCCAGGTAAAGATCATTGGCAAGCTGTGAAATAGATTCTACGGTATTTATTGAAGACTGTAAATGTTGGTTTGGTTTTTGAGATGGATGATAGACTTGATCAGTGTACAGTTGGTTATGTTAATTCCGATTATACTAGTGATTTGGATAAACTTCGATCAACTACTGGATATGTATTCACATTTGTAAGAGCACCAATCAGTTGGAAGTCTACTTTACAGTCTACAGTTGTTTTGTCTACTATAGAGGTAGAGTACATGGCAGTTACAGAGGCTGTGAATGAAACTATTTGATTACAAGGATTACTGGAAGAGTTAGGAGTTGTTCAGGAGCATGTCTGTATTTATTCTGATAGTCAGAATGCTGTTCACTTAGCAAAAAATCTAATATACCATATACGTACAAAACATATTGATGTCCGACATCACTTTGTGCGAGAGATTATTGATGAAGGAAAGATACTGCTTCAGAAGATTGGGACTGCTGAGAATCCTGCGGATATAATGACCAAGGTGGTGACATCGATCAAGTATAATCATTGTTTGGGCTTGATCAACATCATACAAGTTTGATGGCATCTTTTGGCGCATAAAGTTGCGTTGCTGTAATGGATAAAGGATACGGGAATTGGGAAAATTTGAGTGGGACCTGCTAACTCACCAAGGTGAAGATTGTTAGAATTTAGGCTTATTAGCTTTTGTAATTGTTTTGTACTTTGTCCCACATCGGTTGTGTATGAATATTTGGGGTCTACAATTGGCTATAAATAAAGTCTTCTGCAATTGATTTTTAATCATGTCAAAATTAGTTTCCCTGTTGGTGAAGACCTTTATTTCTAAGGACTTCCATAGTTTTGTTTTTACTCTTCTTCCCATTTGTTTCTGGGTTTTTGCATTATAGTCCAGATTTTGTATTTCTTATTTTTGAAGTCAGTGAAATGGTCAGCAACACACACCCTGAGAACGTAGGTAATTTGACGAACCTCGCTAAATTTTGTGTTCTCCTTTATTTTTGTATTTAGTATTTTCTGCGCATTTTCTGATTTTTGTTAATTTCAATAATTAGTTTGTAGTTTATATTTAATATTATCTTAATATTAAATACAAGTATTTAGAATAGTTATGCTTCCGATACCCAACAATACTCTCGTGTCATCCATCAAAGTCTCATCGATACTTTTCGAAGGGTGTTCTCACCCTCTGGGCCAATCCACATAGCAGTAACAAGCCCGCTTGTGCGCAAGTAAGTACACAAGAATGTGTATACAGTTGTAGTCTTGTGTATAACCTTCCTTTGATTTTAGTTCGTAGACTTATAGAGAAGAAATTTAACTTTAAAGGAAGTATTTGAGATACTTTTAATACGATTTTTGATTTTTTTTTTCTTTATTTGTTTTTTAATCTCTGTCAACATCATTACAGAAAATGAAAACTCCCATAACAACTTAATCGAATATGAATATTTAGTTTGATCTTTCTGTTAGTAATTAATCATCAACGACTTTTATTCCGTTGACCAAGCAAATATAGAAGTTTTAGTTGGGCACAAGGACGAACGAGCTTCAGGTTCGAAAGACAGACAATAAACCACAAATCATGGCAGAGAGTGTGGTGAGTTTTCTGTTGCAGAAGCTTTCTCCCTTATTGGATGGAGAGGTGAAACTCCTAAGCGGGATCCGAGACGAAGTTGTTTATGTCAAAGATGAGTTAGAGCGTATGAGAGCCTTCTTGCGAGCTGCTGATGCTTTGGAAGATGAGGATGAAGAAATCAAAGTGTGGGTTAAGCAAGTAAGAGATGTCGCTTACGACACCGAAGACACACTCGACGAATTCTTGTTTCGCTTTGAACATCGCCACCACTGGCGTGGATTCTACGGTTACGTTTATAAGATGGCTCGTGCAATCAAGAGCTTGAAAGCCCGACATCAGATTGCTTCCGAGTTGCAGAGTATCAAAGCTAGAGTAACCAGCATTTCTGAGGGGCATCAAAGATACGGCTACAAATTGAATATGATGGACATTGGCTCGAGTCATTCTAATAATTCTGCCGGAAATAAGACTAGGTACGTCGAGCTTCGAAGCGATGCACGCTTGCTACATGAATCTCAATTGGTGGGCATTGACATGCCTAGAAGAAATATTATCAGTTGGCTTGTGGAGGACGTCTCTGAACTCCGAGCTGTTGCGGTGGTCGGGATGGGAGGGTTGGGTAAAACCACCCTGATGAGTAGAGTTTACGAGGACTTTGAAGTGAAGAAACATTTTCAACACCATGCTTGGGTCACTGTTTCCCAGTCGTTCAAGATAGATGACATTCTAAGGCAGATTATTCAACAGTTGTTCGATCAGATAAGACAACCACTTCCTCAAGGGGCAAACTCGGCGGACAATTATACCCTCAAGAGGATAATGATTGATTTTCTTCGAGGGAAAAGATATTTGCTTGTCTTGGATGATGTATGGAGTGTGGACGCATGGGATGCAGTAAGAATGGCATTTCCTAATGACAACACCGGTAGCCGACTAATGATCGCAACTCGTATATCTGAAGTGGCATCTTTCTATACCAAAGATCTTGGAGGTATGATCTTCCCCTTAAGGCCTTTAACTTTAGAAGAATCTTGGAGTCTTTTTTGTGCGAAAACTTTTCCGAGGGACCGATGTCCTACTCATCTGGAGAAGATTTGTCGAAACATCTTGAAAAGATGTGAGGGATTGCCCCTTGCAATTGTTGCCATAGGTGGCATGTTGGCTACTAAAGACATCACTAAAATAGATGAATGGGAAATTGTTAACCGTTGTCTGGGTGCAGAGTTAGAAGGAAACAAGAAACTAAAAGGTATGCAAGAGATACTTTTACTTGGCTTCAATGACTTGCCTTACAACCTGAAACATTGTTTCATGTATCTGAGCATATTCCCTGAGGATTACTTGATAAGGCGTAAGATGCTGATTCGTTTATGGATCGCGGAAGGTTTCACGCAAGAAACAGAAGGAAGGACGCTAGAAGAAGTGGGAGACGGCTATTTCAATGAGCTTCTTAACAGAAGCTTGATCCAAGCTGCTGGTGACAGGATATATAGTACTTCAGGAAGAATTACACATTGTCGAGTTCATGATTTTTTGAGGGAACTTATTCTTCTTAAATCGCAGGATCAGAACATTTCAGCTATAACTAATGATAAGATCGAAAGGTTGCCAGAGAGAGTTCGACGACTATCAGTGCATAAAGGAACAAAAATTGATGTATATGGAAACAACAATCTCTGTCGACTGCGTTCTGTGCTCTTTTTTGGGGAAGAAGATGGTGAATTGAACAACTTTTTGTCCTCATTTTTGGACAGTGGGGTAAGGCTTCTCAAGGTGATGGACTGCAGCAATGCACCTTTGAGAACATTTCCAAAGGATATCACCAAACTATACCATCTGCGATATCTATCCTTGAGAAACACCAGTATAAGAACCATTCCATGCTCTATTGGCAAGCTTCGAAATCTTGAGACACTGGACCTGAAAAATACTTCTGTTGAAGAACTGCCTGTTGAGATTACAAAAATTCATTGTTTGCGACATGTCATAGTTTATCGTAACAACAGTCGATTATCTACTGGGAGAATCCATGGTTTTAAGGCATTAGAAGGAATTGAAGCACTATCATCCTTGAGAAAACTCTGCCACATTGAGGCGAATCCAGGTGGTGCCGCCAATCTACTCACTTCCATAGGAAGGCTAACACAACTAACGATGTTAGGCATTCTACAACTTGCAGGGGAACATGGACATACACTGTGCTCATCCATTGACAAGTTGAAGTACCTTCGTTCATTAAGTCTGGATTCAAGGGATGAAAATGAAATCCTTAATATTCAGTTTCTATCATCCTCACCTCCCCAATTCCTTCAGCGACTACATATGAGAGGACGCTTGGAGACGTTTCCACATTGGCTACATAACCTTACACACTTGGTAAAATTAGTTTTTAAGTTTAGTAGGTTGCAGGTAGATCCACTCGAATCTTTACAAGCTTTGCCCAACCTGTTATTACTCATCTTTTACAATGGAGCTTATGATGGAGAGGCATTATGTTTCAAAGCCGGGGGTTTCCAAATGCTCAACCATTTCAGTGTTATTCAAGGGGACAGGTTGAGCAAGGTGAAAGTGGAAGAGGGAGCAATGCCTCGTCTTGAATACTTGTGGTTGGAAGACTGCAAATCATTGAAAGAAATACCACCAGGAGTTGAACGCTTAAGCAATCTCAAACGTCTTGGTTTAGTTAATATGGCTGACGAATTAACAAGGACTATTAATAGAGGAAGCCAAGATAAGAACTACTTAAGAGTAAAGCACATTCCATCTGTTTTTGTTGGCCAAAGAACTAATGAAGAGGGATTTAGTGGACATTTTCTTTAGACACATTAAGTTGTGTGAGAAGAAAGGCTGAGAATCTGCGTCTCCATCGGTTCATCCCTTGCACTTTTTTAACGCTACAGTTTTATGGACATTAGTAAGTTTCATTCTTTTTTTCTTCGCACGTTCAATATCCTTCTTCTTCTGTTTCTGTTTTGTAATTTGTATAATCACAGTCATGGGGATACTTCTTTAAATTTTAAGAGTACAATTTATAATGAAAGCGTTCGTTTTATTTAATTAGGCATGGAGTGTTGGATTGTGTCTACTGCTGATCTCGTAGACACAATCAACTTGGAAATTAACTTGGAAAATACAATTAGAAAATCCACCAGGACCTGAAGCACTTTGGAAATTGTCTGACTAATTTGTGGTCAGAAAATAATATATGTATTTTCCAAAAATCTAGTAGCAAAATAGCACTTGTTATATGAGAGTAATAAAGAAGAAGAAAACATGACCAAACAGGTGAATATTGCTTCTGCTCTGCTCTTAATTAAAATGACCGTATCTAGGTTCATAAGCAAAGAAAAGACTGAAAAACAGTGACGAGTACTATTTATTAGTGAACAGTTTCTCAGATTCAGCTTTTAAACCAAAGTTTAATTAGCTGCTTTCGTACTCATTCATTTTACAAAAAGAATGGAAAAAAAGAAACAAAAAATAGATTCTTATTATAAGGATCTCATAAAGAAACAGAACTGGGTTACATGCAGAGTGTCCTAGCTAGCTGTTAATACCTTGTGTACACGCTGCAATTAACCATTAGATCTGATTAATATTATTTGTATTAATTTAACGCAAGAAATTAAAATTAAAGAGGCTCTTTTCTATCCGGCAAGAATTTATCAGACTAGTTAGTATAACAATGTTTTCCCAGTTCTACGGCTCGGCTGATAGTGAGACACTAAACTTATACATTACCTTCCAACTTCTTGTGCTCTCATTTTAGTATGTTTTATAACCTTTAGTAGAGCATAATAAACAAAGCTCATGAGCAGCTCAAATCAGTATACTGATCAGTACACACAAGGCTTTAAGACTAGAAAAGCTGTTTGGGACAAAAGTCAGAGAAAAACGACAGATATTGGGGCGCAAACTCTAATCGGTACTGGAGTTTCTGTTAACGTCGTTTAAAACCAAATGGATAAGTTGAATTTCCTTGAGCCAAGACGAGATATTGTGCTCCAAGCATAACCAATATAATAAAGTTACTATCTTGTTCATTATAGAAAGTATTCATCACCCAAAGAAAGAAATTACCATTACAGTTTTGTGTCATCAGCTTAGTACTCTAATATGTAAGAACATGGAGTTAGTTGACTGTAACTTTACAGATATCAATCTTACTGTAACTTTACAGATATCAATCTTAACTAACCTCTTTGAAAACAGTTGATAATTGCTATTGCCATTGGAGTCATAATGGAGGAACGGATAGGAGAAACTCTACTTGCTCTGGCTGGCTTGATCTACACTTTAATTTGATCCACACCTATTTCACATCTTTAGCACCTGTATATGTTAATTTGCGTTAATTCCTGAAGCTAAATTCAAGAAAGCTAGGAAAATTAAGGTAGAGAGAACACACGTAAATGTTTAGTGGATGGATTTTTTATGTTATAATGGTTATTTTATTAGAAAGATTTTTGGTGAGACATGCCCACTCAAAGTAATAAAATGGTCATTGTACAGTAAAGAAAAGAATGCTGTCCTTCCTCTCTCATTTCATCCCAAAAAATAAAAATGTGCAAAGGAAAAACAGTCAAATTAAGGAACATTGCCAATAAAATAATTACCTTAATGAGGGATTAGTAGGCCACCTTTCTTTGCAAACATTACTTTAGATAATATAGCCAATCAATCCCTATGCTACACTAAGAAAAAAAAAATGCAGTGTGCTCTACTTTGAAGTATTTCTCATCTTCAGCCATATGGATTAAACTAAGACGTTTGAGATGGGTTAGGCGTTCAACTCCCAATGGCATTTCCTTCAGTAATTTGCAGAACTTCCAATCATAGGTCTTCAAGACGAGGCATTGCTCCCTTTTTCACCTTCACCTTGCCCAACCTGTCCGCTTGGGCTACTTTGAAAAATCTAAGCATTGGGAAAACCCCTAGCTTTGAAGCACAGTGCCTCCTTGTCATAAGCTTGATTGCAAAATGAGAGTGATACCAAACTGGGCAAAGCATGTATAGATTCAAGAGGATCTTCCTTCAACTTACTAAACTCGAAACTTAGTTTTACTAAGCTTGAAAGGTTATCTAGCCAATGTGGTAACACCTCCAAGCGTCCTCCCATATATAGTCTAAATTTGTTAGCCTTCCTATGGATACCAGTGAATCAGAACTAACCTTGCTTTGCCTCAATGCAACAGAGTTTTCTCAAGGAGGACGGAGTTTCTATTCCTTCTAAAGGCTTAAAACCATGAATCCTCAAGGTAGACGAACTATCAACAGAATGATAAGACTATGACACAACCTAAACATTGAAGTCGTACAATCTCAGTTGGCAGTTCTTGAACAAGAGAATTCTTGTGGTCCAATGTTTCAAGTTTTCGAAGCTTCCCAATAGAGCGTGGAATTCATCTTATACGGGTATTTCTCAAGCATAGGCATGTCCAATTGCGGAGTTTGGTGTTGTTCTATGGGAATGTGCTCAAACCTGCACCATTGCAATCCATAACCTTCAAAAGCCTTAACCGATGGTCAAAAAAACATCATCAAAGAAGTGCAAGGAACGAAATCTATGCAACTCATTGTCTTCATATGCATCAACTTTTGTTCCTTTAAACACTGATACTGGCAAACTTTTATCCTCTTCATTGGTTGTTGCTGCAGCAAAATTTTGATCCTTCGATTTAAGGAGAACAATTTCCCTCAAAACCTCACGCACTCAACAATGTATAATTCTTCCATCACTACTGTATATCCTATCACCCACAACTTGGACCAAGCTTCTCTTAAGAAGATCCCTGAAATGGCTCTCTAGCGTCCTTTCTTCAGAATATGGGAATGAATCGTAATTAATATTCCATTTAAATAAATAAATATATATATATTTTAAAATGTCAATGTTTATCAGGTCACCAACACGTTACAATCAAAGAATGTATTGAATAAGATTCTAATTAATTACTATAAATTTTATTAGCTAACTATCCAATTAATTAGAATAGTTTGATCTTCGTCCGCTCGACTAAAACAAAAATAATCACCAATGAATAAATATTATAATAATCATTGAAACTTCACTTATATGTATACATGGCACCAATCCATAGAATTTTTTTTTTGTTTATTTATGTATCGTTTTGGCTGATTAAAATTTATAATGCACATTTTTACATAATAAAGTTTAGGAAAGAGAAATATTATTCATAAAATAAGTCTTTTCATGTATATCATTGTAATCGTTAGATAAACCAAAAACTAAAAACAATTACCTATACATAAGTAAAAAATATAAAAATACTTAACCTATATATATATATATATATATATATATATATTGAGTTCAAATCCCGTTATATATATCTTCTGAAAACCAATAAAATAAAGGAAGAATTAAAAACACCATACAGTTCTTACCTGTAGAAAATAGGCCAAGATCTTAAGAGGAAAGAGAGTGGAATCTTAGGCGCCAATCTTTGACAAACACTCGTACTCAACACAAGGTAACATATAAGAATGCACTTTTAAACTTAAAAAAGATATTATCATTTTATATCTTATATTTTGATACTTTATTTAAATTATACTTTATATTTTAATTATTATCAATATTGATTTTTAAATTTAAAATCTGTTATAAATTTATAACTGACATTAATATAAAATAGTTAATTTACTAAATTATCATTTAAAAAAAATGAAAATAAACTATAAAAATCAATCCAATAAATTTATTAAATCATATTAGTAAATTAACTAATCTAAATATAAATTTATAATAGATTTCAAATCTAAATATCAATATTGATAATAATCAGAACAAAAGTATTAATAGAACAAAATATCAAAATATTAGGTATAAAAATAGCATTAGCCCTTAAACTTGTCTTTTGAAAAAGGTTGTTGTTACTTTCATTTTCTCGCTTAAAGTTTGCTTTTATGCCATACTGTGTACAATTATATTAGGCATATTCTCACACCATTAGGTTTGAAGTGATTAGGAGAAACTAAACCAAACTGCACCTACCCTCGTGGTGTGGTACCGTCAAACTTGACACATTATATATTATTGGATTTGACAAATTTGACCCATTGTCTATGTGAAATGTTCTGTCCAACACAATTAATGCCATTGAAACAGTAAAAGAAATACGGAATATCAATTAGGAAATTGATCTCCATATATATGGCATAAAGACCAAACTTTTGTGGCCTGTCAAAATTTACAGCTCAACGACGCTTCTTAGCAGCCCATCAAAATTTTACAACTAGAGCTAACCTTCCAAATAACAAGATTCTCAGCTCTAATCTTTGGGTTCTATGGCTAACTTAACATGACTAAATCACTGACAAAAACTTCACAAAGGTTTTGATTAATCAAAGCACACCATTTCCTATACCATGTGATCCCCCATATATGAGAAAACCCTTTTCTTAAAAACTCGAGCTAAGTCGACAATTTCAGATTCCCTCATTATCCTTGCCAAGCCAGCAAACCGGCTACTTGATTGATCTTTACGTGATAACCTGTTTGCAATATCAATAGTCAAGCTAGCCATATCTCTGTTCTTCGTCAATAATTGCAAGGCAGTGGTAGAACATACAGGATTGGACACAAGCCTATTAAGAAGTATTAGAGCCTCCCGCATTAGCAACGTCCTGCAGAAGAAGTATGACACCGTAAAACACAAGCATCAAGTAGAAGAGCATGTTTTTTGAAAATAAAAATGTCTATATGTACACAGAAGTAAGCATATTGGGGAAAATTAACAAATATATAAATAAATAAGCATGAAACAATATATATGGGAAGAGTTTACAAGGGGATTCTCAAGTTTCAACCTAAAAAAATACGAAGGCCAGACCTAGTGGCCTCTACTAATCTAAATGGATAAAGTATTCTAAGCCTACAAAAACCAGTTCGTAAGCAAAAATTCAGTTCTAACTTCATTTACACATTATAGTGTACATGGAATCAAACGAGTTAAACCAATAACTCAAAAATAAGATAAGCACCAATGTTCTAACTTCATAAGTTAAACCAATACCTCAACATAAAAACATCTAATGACAGAGACTGGAAGAAATATCCAATGTAAGCTAAAAACTAATTGCTACAGAATAAAGAATATGCCAATTGTACATTAGAATTACCTCTCTCTGAATATATCCGAGGACTCGGGACTAGTACTTGCTTCTACTTCAATTTCTGACACTAATAGTTGCAG
Organism: Parasponia andersonii; assembly: GCA_002914805.1. NCBI lineage: Eukaryota > Viridiplantae > Streptophyta > Magnoliopsida > Rosales > Cannabaceae > Trema > Trema andersonii. The sequence continues at coordinate 858,258 of JXTB01000105.1, read as the reverse complement.
AATTAGCATAAGAAAGTTTGTATCTCCAGATACTTTGTGAGTGATAAGAATATCAAATCCGGATTTCCCAGAGGAGGCCAAGAAAGCTAGCAAAACAATAGCATTCCTCCGAAGCTTCAACACCTGAGAAATACAAGAGTCTCAAAGACATGCTAAAACACTACTTACAACTTGAGAATGAAAACAACATAGCCTACAAGAATAGAAAACCAGTGAATTTCATTTTTGTGAAACGGTTGTAATCTCTGCGGCTACAACTGTAACAGCAGACTTTAACATCCAATACTTTATACACCGATCAAGGAGGCAATATGGTGCACGGACATCATTAAGTATACACTGTATGGTAAGTTAAGGTACCTTCAGTGGGGTTCGGTTAACACATATTCTAACATAAGCATTCACTCAATCGTAGACACGGTCAAAGAAGAGCCAATAAGATTTCTTTATTCAGTTTCTGTTATTACTTATTCAGGGTAGCTTAGTTAACTTTTAGGTTTTTTCATTAGTTTTAGACTGCAGAATTTAATTAGACTAGGAAGCTTTGAATTTATAAAAATAAAGACTGGTTTTTTTTCCCCTTACCATGGTTATATCCTCTCTTCTTTCCCTTTCACTCTCCTATCTTCTCCACTCTCCTATCTTCTCCATGTTTCTAGTACGGCATCAAAAACTATCGCTTTTCTGACAGAAATTTGACTAAAAATTGTTCGAGTTTTAATCAGAACTTTAGGATTCCAGAAAAATCTCAAATTTAAAATCAGCCCTCTGGTTAACCAATACTAAGAAATTGAAATTGGCAAACCATGTCAACACTAGCTAGGATATGAATCCCACTTCACATTCCAACGCAAATCAATTTTAATTGAATGAACTAAAAGGCATTGATGTTTCAATTTGGAGTCTCGAAGGTTGGTATAAAGGTGAATCTCAGCTGGAGAAAACCAAGTAAAAGTCAAAGATGTAGAAGGTGCAAAATTAAACTAGTAGAGGATAAACAAATTCTAACTACTTAAAGGGAAAAAAGTAAATTAGGATAAGCATCCATAAATAAAGAAAATTACCACCCACAAATTCAAGATGAGATATTCTCTAGAAGATTTTAAAATGCTTTTGAAGAAAAAGAAACTAAAGAAGAGGACGAGAAAAGGAAGCATACTGTCACCAAAAAAAAAAAAACCAACTATTTAGAGATGAGTAATGATTGAGACACACAAAAGTCAGATATTCGCATATATTTTACCAATCATATATATGGTTTGGTCCCACTTTGGAAAAATATGGGTGAATGAAAAGTATGCCACATTATTGTGTGTGCTTTTTGTGTGTAAATTATGCGTGTCCATTATGAATGTCCCTAGCATCACTCTTTAGAGATTGGAAAAAGGAAAAAGGAAAAAATTTTAGAACAGGAGCACTTACCTCTGGACCATTTCCAGAGCATGCTACACAATCTGCCAAGCCCTGAAGGGTATAAGTAGATCTGCTAAAAGCTGACATATCTTCTGAGGTAGCATTCGTGAAACCACAATCCTTTCCCACTGTACAATTGGTGCAGAATGTGACCAGTAGTTTTGGACCTTCAAATGAGAAGAAAGTACAGATTAAAATTCCAGTAAATGATAACTGTAGAAAGCTTAAACCCTACAAGTTCTCTCTTTTTTGTTTCCCCAAGCAAAAGCTAAAACTAGCAGTGCTCAAGCTGATCTGGCATAGAATAAGATACAGGAAGTAAGCACAAGAAGGCCACCAATAACAAACTAAAACAACAATAAAACAGTAAGACCCTAATGATAAGGACTAACAATTTAGTAGAAGATACAGCAGTCGAAGAGAATGTTTTTGCACATGCAAGCCAGCTTCCTTTCTGAGCAGTTGCAAGATACTTTCAAACACTTGGGTATTGCCAAACCTGATTCCAGTGATACTTCATTCAGGATAAAGATCATCAACTACCACATTAAAACATTAAAAAGGATTAACATAAGAAATTGCTGCACTTACCTTTCCCTCTCAGCGTAAGAATTACATCTTATTAAAATAACGTTCATAATGGACACAGCTTCTAGCCTTGCAGATTCTTCTGTATTTCTTGTGGCAATTTGAAGCATTAAGTTAAAAAGAGAGATCCAGTCTACACGAGAAACTGAAATCCCAGGACCACGACTCAACTCTCCCTCCTCAAAGATAGTCTTGGCCCCAGAGAGTTTAGTGCCAAGTGGAACATTGCCAGCATAAAAATAGGACGTCTCATCCCTGATGACAGAAATTATATCCGTCTTTTCTGCAGTCCCAGATCTTCCAAGATTAAAAATGTTGTTCCCAAAGCAAAGTCCATCAACCAAGACATTATCCCTGAGCAGATTGCACTGGAAGATCAAATCAAAGTTCATAAGCACATGAACATGCAAGAACAGCCTTGCACTACAAAGCAGAAATGACCAGAAAAATATGTGATTATGACATTAACAATGCGCAGGAACTTTTCCAGAGAATATGATATACGAACTTCTATAGGAGTGGAAATGGGAAAGGATAGGAAAGGTTAAAAGTTGGAATCCACTTTACAAGCATTGTAAAGAATCTACCACATGCATTGCAAGAAGTTGGTGAAATCATAATTGCAAGATACCACCATTTCACCATCTAGACAAAACCATGGTTAACCACTATGAGGCTGTCAACGTGCGTGCCATGAGATATCATATCTCCAGAAGTGGTAACAAGCAATCTATCACTAGGGTACCGAAGACCTAATTCATCATAACAAGTTACAAACACTTAAAAGATATAAAGTCTGCTTTATCTTCTTATTGAGTAGCGATTCTACAATTCTTGGTTTGAAAATAAGGGGACTAGTTGGCATCAATTTAGATTCATGTACTCCATATCACCCAAGGAGAACCCCTAGTTTGCGTATGAGTTTGAAGTTGACTCTGACTCTTCCCAAATATCCTAGGCTTTCAAATACATGAAACAACGGCTTTACCAATGCATATCCAGAGCCAAGGAATTGATGACATATGAAAATACTGGGCAAGTCATCTACCACTAAAGACCATGCTGATCCAGCAAGGCTGAGCAACTCGATGAAATGTCATGTTCCACATAACTAAAGATCGATTGCCCTCTAATAGCCTGGGATTTGGGAGGAGTTGTTACTTAACAGAAAGCAACATGATATAGAAAGGTCCTTTCACCACTTCAAATTACACAACAGGCCATAAAAACAGAGCTTCTTTGAAGCTATGATTACTTGCTCTCGTTAAAAGTTAGACACCCAATGCAGGCAGTGAGAATCTCAGAGAAGATATGAAATCCTTTTGAGCACTTTTGTTCAACTTTGTCCTAGGGTGCCGAACAAAAAATCATTTCCAATTGTTATAGCTAGCATAAAGGCTTGGTTTTCATATATATATATGATTGTTGGTTTTTGCTAGGTAATGCGGAGTATAACTTATTTGCAGAGCCAGGAATTTTTTGTAGTTTTCAACTTCGTTGGGATCAAGAATTGATCATTGGGTCCATACTTCTGGGCTTCCATAATTTTCTTATGAAATATAGTCTTAACCTCTCAGAAACTAACATATTGATCGTGATTAAGAATATTAGCCGCCTGTATGTCGAGATGTATCCATTTCATTTCAACCAAAAGAAAAAAAAAAAAAAAAAAAAAAAGAGAGAGAAGAAAAAGTTGAAATAAACAATGAAGTGAGGAGATCTCTCATTCTTTTTTATCACTTTTTCATTTTCACCTAATGATGCAACTCCAACACTGTGCAGTTGCTATAATCTAGATAAGAGTGAGCTGGCACAACTGAGGGATGATTTGCCAAGGAGGTCACTTATTAGTTCTCTCCTCTTCTGCCACTGAAGATACTAAATAGAAAACTAATCTGCAGCAAGTGATAATCAAGACCTGAAAACAACGAAACAGTGCATTACAGAAACCTCAGTCCTAAAACCTCCCCTCCTCCAATTCCAAGCAGTAACCAGTTTCCCTTTTGTAACCAAATATTCTTCCAAATTTGTCACTTCACAGCACAACCCTAGGTTATTTGACTCCAAAACTTAAACTCATCCTCATATTTTAAAACTGCAAGATTTCCTCCACAAAATTAAATCTACCCACTGATTTCTTATCTAGAGCTAAATTAAAAGCCTTTGTCACATTCTTACTTAGGCATGTCTCACTATCAAACCAACCATTTCATCATCTCTTCTTACTCCCAAATCCCTTAAGTTGATACATCAATCACTAAACATATAATTTGATTTTCATTCACCCCTAAATGTATATAGAATACCTCACTTTGCCCCATATACTATGAAAAGTATCAAAATTCCCCAACATTATTTCACCTTCGAAAATGTCCTTTTCGTCAGTTTTGTAGATGAAAACTAACACATGGCGATTGAGGTCGAATTTTTTCTATACTTTCACCCCAGGAAAACCTGGAAGCAAGTGGTACAACCTACAAGACCTTTTTCCCCTTTAAATACAGGGTAAAAATGTCAAAAAAGATTCAAGCTGCCTCAAATGTTATCACGTGTCAGTTTCTATCCACAAAACTAACGGAATTGGAATTTATGAAAACGAAAAAAAATGATCCTAATGTTTTTTAAAACTTATTATAAATACAAGGGGAAAGTGAGACTTTCTTATATATCGAGAGGAGAAAGAAAAACTAAATACATTATCAACACATAATTAAAAAGGGGAATTCTACTATAATAGGGGGTACTTTCCAGACCGCAAGATGAAAATAAAAGAAATCAATCAAATGAGTGTATGTAAAAACTGATACATTGTGATACACACGAAAAAAATAAAAATAATAATAAATAAATTTATATTTATAAAAAAAAAATAAAAATAAAAAAACCTTCTCTCTCTCATCTGCCACTTTTCTAAGTTTCGAGTGTGTTAAATACAACGAACAAAACGATAAGAGAAAGCCCCAAAGCATACAACAGAGCAATTGGAAAAACTACTAACAGGACCAGGTCTTTTTTAGAGTTGGCTCTCATTGGAAAAATTGAACTCTTTTCAGATGAACCCATTGAAAAATTTGAAAACACTTTGATTATTACGCCCCCCCAAAAAAAAAATCAGAAATTTGATTTGATGTTTAAAGTTCAAGACAGAGCTTGGTCTTTCTTAAAAATGGTTATTTTTCTCATTAATTTGTTAAAACTATGGGCAATCTAGTCAAACAGAGCTCCCTGGGCAATCTGGGCAATCTGAACATCCACCATTCAGAGAACATGCTCTCGATTTCGAATCCCTTGGTGAACCAAGTGAGAATGGCGGTCTCCTTGAGAAGAAAATCGTAATTTGATATGGCTTTAAAATCAGCTGCAATTAATGGGTCTTAGACTCTCCAAAAAAAATATAAATAATAATAAAAAGGGCTCCGATATGCAAATCCTATTCTCCCTGAGTTTTCTAAATGCATATTCTCTGTTAAAATTTCCGTCTTTTTAAACATTCTCAAAAGTAATATTACAAGAACTTAAAAGGAAAGGTGCAGCTACTACACAATTGATCCATTTTGTTTTTAACCATTTGATTTAATTGTACAGTCTAAAACCGGTAGGGGTAAAAGTAGCACCCCTAAAATAGAATTCCCCGTTTTTTTTCCCAAAAAAAAAAAGGTGATTTGTGAGATATAACAGAAAAAAGGAAATCTTTCTAAACGTGCATAAAGAACGCTCTTAAGTCAAGAAAAATTAGAGCTCAAAAGAAGTCTAAACAGCCGAATACAATTAGATTAAAGCTTCTTTAATTTCTAGAAAAACATGATAAAACTAAGATGATGGTAAAAATCTAGTCATACAAAAGTACTTTCATTCATCTTCTAATAAAGCCTAGAATCAGGTTCAAGTTATTCAGGTATCACTTGAGAGTTTTTTTCTTAACTTAAAACACTTAATTTGAGCTCAAGATAGTAATACCTTTCTCCAAATTTCCTTTCAAAGCTCAAAAGGTGCTTCAGACACATATGAAGTATACGAAGAGATCTATCAACAATGCCAATCTGTGATAGAAACATTCTAAAAATCAGCAGCCGACAACAAAGAAAATTGAATCACAAGAAGAAAACAGAACAGACTATCGAAAGTAAACACTAAACAATAGTATTTAATCAGATAATCATGAATTTGCATATTGGAATAGTGGAGCCCTTGATGTTTTATTTACACTAAGTGCAATAGTGTTAACACTATTTACCTTCGTAAGATTTTATTATGAGACTCTTATTTTCTTTTAAATTTTAATCAATGAAAATTTAGAATTCCTCAACTCACATTTTCAAGCGTGCAAAGATCAAGCAACGGTTCTAACAAAGCCTCTAGATGTGCCATTCCATTATTGATCTGCAATTGAAAAAGAGAGAGAGAGAGAGAGAGGACAAGAGAGAGAGAAAAAAACTTAAACTAAATACCCATATTCAAGTGAGAATAGGAAACAGAAAACATGTCCAGAACACTGTATCAATGTTTTATTCTGGTTTTTACAAAAGGATTCTTTAGCATTACAGATATGCCCACATGTGATTCAAAAGTCTTAGAAGTCTAAGATCTTAACTTAAGAAGGATTGTCCTATATACACACACTGAAGAGTATGAAATTGAACTCAATCACCAGAAGGTGCAAAAATAACTCAAGCATATAAATTATTGTAGTTTCAGATATGAAACAAAACACACCTCACATCAATGCATCCCGTAATATAGATTACACCATGAAATGATGAATAATATAAATGATAATGACAGACACGAACAGAAACATTCACAGGTTAAGTTCACAGCCATTACCCCATTCGGGACAACAAGGAGTAATACTTAATGCATATAGAAGCTAATATTTCCTTCTTTCCAATCTACCAACTACTATCATTTATTTTTTGATTTCTGATAAGAGAAGAAATTATTACTAATGAAAGAAAGTACAAACTATATCATCTATGCTATTATACACTGAAGTTAAGAACTATTGCTTCTACATAAACAATGGCGTATGATTCCAGACTAGCTGCTAAAGATACATATAAAAATCAAAAAAAAAAAAAAAAAACTGCAGAACTAGTGCCCTCACCAAAAACTCCTTGCTTCCTTTCTCCCTTCAACAGTCCCCCCACCCCTCCCTTTTCAAGCCCCAAATACAAAATAGCAACACTCCACATGAAATTTATACCATAAAAACCATACTAGCAAGATGCAGATTATCACTATTGCATCACGTTTTGGAAAATTGGAAAAAGGGTTTATTATAGTATTTGTAGAACTCATATAAAAGAAGAATGTACAATTTAAATGTAGATGATCGAACCATATGCACATATCACAATCTGCAGCACCTTGGTCAACACAGAATAGAGATGAGACAATTTTGCAGCTTCCAAAGGCTGTGAGTTCACATGGTACTGCAAATCCATATTAGAGCTTTCATATACCGGAGAGTCCATTCTTGATTTGACAGAAAAATTCATGCCCATGTACCCAAAAAGAACATGAAGATCCGTTTGGCAAGCCACAAGTAAATTAGAAACTAGATTCCTTCCCAACATTTGTTTATTGGGCAAACCCCAGATGGCTAACAACTTCTTGGAGAGATCCCGAGATGTTAATAAATCATTTGAGAATACTTGGGCAAAAACACCACTATCATCTGTCTGAACTCCTGCAGCTTTACAGCTCGAAGTCACTGTTGCATAAATAAAAATGAACTGTTTTGTAATATTTTACGACAAAAGACAATAAAAAGAATTGATAATAACTATGTCCTCACCAATCTCAATTTGAGAGACATCCCTCTTACTTGAAGATATAACATTTTGAAATCTTGGAGAAACCCCAGGATCGTCCACACCAAGAGCTCCACGTTCTCTATCCCTGTATTACCATTATTCACAATTTACTTTCTTTAACTCCACATTTGAAAATAAATAACAGAGAATAAAAACAATAGCATACTTTGAAATGGGGATAGGCTGAATAATGGGGGTCTTTCTGGGTTAGTCTCATATGGGAAATAGGACTATTCCTTTTTCATGTCTAGCAAGGGGTTGGGTTGATGTGTTTGGAATCTGAATTAATGTGCTTTTTATTCTTAGAGGGCATCTTGTCCTCATCCTTATATTTTTTATCCTTATCTTTTTTATTTATAACCTAGAGCAATTTGAGAGTCAGGAGAATTGCGAGGAGTATTCAAACAATCTTCAATTTTTACAACCGAATTATGGTATAAAGAGTACGGCAAAAGGAGTTGCTCTCTATTGCCTTTCATGTGGTTAAGGAGTTAGCCATTTATCATAGGAGAATATTAAAAAGCTTAAAATGACATATAATCTAAGTAGGGGCTCTTCCTCTAGAAAAGTTCAAAGGCACTTTCCATTGAAAATGCCTTCCCTTAATTATGACAAGGAGATATCTCTTCTTGATCAAGCTCAATGCAGATGTTTCAATGAAACCCTTCTACCTTAACAAAAGAAAGCTAGTATAGATGGTGTGCATTGATAATTTGGCTCTTAAGTATTCAGCATAATTCTAAGGTTTCATGATTTGGCTATCTTAGTATGAGAGATGTTATAGCTTTGAGAATGGTCTCTTATTCAAAATAAGGTTTTAACTTAAACAAGGAAGAAAAAATGAAATGCCAGGACCACCTAACAAACCTCGCGTGCACCAAACTTCTAGAATAGTAAGAGAAAGATATAAAAATCATTCAGATGTTTCTATTTATATCTCAATCAGGCTAAGAACAAGGTTCAGGGAATTAGTTTACCTAGTCAAGAGACCTATTAAACAAAGCCTTAGTATTGCTCTGAGGTTCAACTGTTCTTAAGCTTCAGGAGCCTGCCTCTATACACAATATTTTGAAAAGAGGTTCTACTGATGTGTACATTTGAGTATATCTGCGTCAAAGTTGCATTTTTTTCTTTTCTTTTATCTGCTTTCTTGTGTTGTGAATATTTCACGACCCCCCACAACTGAAAATAAATTTTCCTTCTTTATTGTGGGTTTATTCATGAAATTCAGGTAAATGATAGTACAACTACAAGATTATTCTGCATAAATAATTATAAAGGGTAAAAAAAATAAGTTAAGCTATAGCTCTCAGTGCGCTTTTCCTAAAATCTACCTCCAAAACAAGCTTAATATTTGAGTCTCACCGTTCAATATGCAAGATAAAATCTTAAACAATGAATTCGTGGATGATGTTAGGTATCAGAAAACCATTTCCAAAGGTACAGAAAAGTTCACCCATTGCAACAAAAAAATAATACTGATTCACCTCTCAACATGGCAATAGAAATGGTTGGAAAAGTGGAAATAACCAGTTCACACCATACAACAATTATACCACATGTGAAAGAGAAAAAAAAGGTTTATACTCACGAATCTGTGCTTTTTGAACGGAAAAGAGCTGCATCTTTTTCTTCATTTTTGGAAGATACATTAATAGGCTGACCATCTTTCTTATCTCTCTTCTTTCTTAGTTCAGAGCACTCTTGTTCCTGAGAGAAAAACAACCTAATGAATTCAGAAGATATTCAAAAAGCTTTATATATTATTCATATTCAGGACAAACGGTTCGTCATTCATGTCACAGCAATAGCAGTAAACAAAAAGAATATCAATGAGCCTTGATGAACACTAAATATGAGCTTATACACAATAACATGATAAAGCAGCAACACTGTCTAAAGAAACAGCATTGTCTAAATCCGTTGGAAGTGCTAGCTTTCATTCCACGGAAAAGTAAATAATAACTTGATAAACTTATACCAATATAACTATATAAGTTACGGAAGTTGGAAACTTCAACGAAGAATAGTTTTATTCTGTAATTCTACAATAAATTTTACTCAGTTTCACTACGTAACATGAAGAAAATAATTAATTCAAAAAAAAAGGAAAAAAATTACAAGACCACCAACCCATCAGCAATACGAGCGAGAAACAAAAAGACAAAGTAACATACCAGGTCCGAAAGCTGCTTTGATACACGTCCGAGCTCCCTCTGCATTCAGAGTTGATCCATTTATATTAAAAAATCTCAATTATTTCATTTAATGGAATCCAATAAACAAAAATATCAGCCATACATAATAAATAAACTCAACAAAATTCAAACAAAGATCGTTTCTTTACGCTCGACAACAAAACCATTGGAAAAAAAAATTCAAATGAACTCAAAATGTAAAATCCTAACCTTTAAGCGCTCGATTTCTAATTCTTTGTCAAGTTCCGATCGACTGAGAATCGGAGCCGAAGAGAGAGACGAGGTAGTGCATTTGGCAGCGGTTGAGGCGGCGCCGTTGGAGGAGCGAGGGAAGGAATCCAAGGCAGAGGTCCTCTGAGAGAGCTGGCGAGGGGGAGAGTAGCTGGTTGGATTGCGAAGCGGAGGCGGAGGCGGAGGTTCTCGGCATTGTTGAGGAGGGAAAAAGGACTGNGGTGGAGGAGGAAGAAGAAAGAGCTAACTCTTCAACTTGGATGAGTTGGTCCAGGAATTCTGCGTCCCATTCTTCGAACCCCTCTTCGCTCATTGCTTTGCTCTTTTCCACTTTTACTCCCTACTCCACTCTACTTCTCTACTTTTCTCGGTCTCTTTTGCATTTTGTATGAGAACATGAAAAGCCGCTTCATTTCAACAATAGCAATAATATTAAAATAACCTCAAAAGAAAAAAAGACAATAATAATAAAATATTTTATTCTGATTTTTTAGCATTTGATAAAAAATGGGATTCGTAAAACTAAAATTTTATTTTATAATAATTTTGGATTTCAAAAATTAACCCAACTCATTTTGGGTTGAACGCGCCAAAAGGGCAAAATAAAGTTGGCAAGAATGTGATCAAACTGAAGTCTTTTTATCATCAATCAAAACAAGTTAGGATTTGATTATGAGTAGATATTTTCAATTCCTTCAAACGGACGCGCGATCAAAATTAAAATCGGAATTGACAATGGTAGTGAAGTGTTGTTGTTATTACAGGTGACAGTGATGGTATAAATAATTTAAGATTTATTATAGAATATTGTATTTTAGTGTTGCAGATGACAATGATGGCATAAGTAGTTTGGGATTTATTGTAGAATAATGTATTTTAAAGCTTTTTAGTATATAATAACTAAAAAATTTTAAATGCAAGACACGATAATAATTCAACAAAAATTTAATTATGAATAATTTTAAAAATATTTATGGATAAGTCGATTTTTTTATTCTAAAGACCACAAAAGGAAATAATACAACATGAAATAGTATTTCTTTTTTTTTTTTTGAAAGGAAACATGAACTAGTATTCCAAGATACGAGTTTCAATATTTAATCTACCTACCTACTACTATTTTTGCTTAATTCTTTTTTTCTTCTTCGGTTTGTTGAATTTTCATACATTGTATTTTGATTGGTTGTTTAGATGTATTTTGGTTATTATCAATATTGAGTTTTAGATTTAAAATTATAATGAGTTTATCATCTATTGATTAAACATTAATTTTTTTATTATTGAATTTATCAAAACACCATTTTTAAAATTTAAGTATATATACTTAAAACAAATTCAAATTTAAAGAAAATTTTAAATTAGTAACTGAATTATGAAATATTAAATAATCTAGATATTTAGATATTTTTAATTTTTTTTAATATTTTGTTATATTAGTTCTTAATTTTAATTGATAATAAATTTAAATTATTTTTTCTATATGTATCTTTATAGTTTAAAAGGGTATTTTTATAAACTTGATGATCAAAATTTGTGTTTGTCCCAAATGAAGTATAAATTTATTATAAGTTTTAAATTTAAAACTCAATGTTACTAATAATTTAACATAAATAAATAAATAATTAAAAATACAAGGTATAAAAATATACTCATCTCGTTTTCAAAAAAATTAAAAACGCCTTTACTAACCTAAATTAAGCGAAAGTTAAAAAAGTGATAACAAAATTGATGAACTATTTCCGGTATACCTCTCAGAGAGCAATTTATAGAAATAAAAAATATATGGATAATAACAAAAGTAGCTCTTGCATTTTTGTAGACGGTCAATTTATCCACTTAGATTTTATGATAAAAGAAATATCTCATTTTATTAGAAAATCAATAAAAATTTCATTTCTATATTTTATGTGGTCAAAATTAACAAAGAAAAGACGACATTACTTTTCCTTATAACTAGTAACCAAACAAATATAATTAAAAAAACAAAATGTAAGGTGAAAGAAAGTAGTCCTTATGTTAGCTTCTAAGTGTAAAATAATAACATTACTGTAAAATAATAACATTACTAATGTGACATATAATTTGTTATTTTTTTTATAATTTATTATCTTTTCTTTTATAATTTATTATGATCAATTTATTTTAAGAAAAACAAAGTGAAGTTAGGATCAAAAACCTTAACTTTTTCTATCTCTTCCTTTGAACTACTCATTTTTCTAGATTTTATCGTTAAAAGAAATCTGACAAACAACATTATAAAAAATTCGTTGGAAATTGCTTAATTTGATAAATCTACATACTTTATTTTTAAAAGAAATCTTACAAATGATATCATAAAAATTCATCAAAATCTGCATAATTAAATAAATCTACATACTCATGCAAATGAAATGGAATCTTGAGAAGCTAGGATTTTGAGGATTTGGATGGATTTTACTCAACTTCCGCATTCAATCCTCTTATAACTATGAGTCTCCTCCTTACTCTTTCTCTTTGGATTGTACTCCTCTTCCTCTTCCTGCAAATAAAAAATCTTAAATTAATTATTTAGAAATAATCAATTTTTGCTGAAATTCTAGAAAAAAAAAAAAAAAGAAACAAATATAAATCTTATTGGAGACATGTGAGAGCACCTTTGATTCGAGGAAGTGTACCAAATTCTCCTCTTCCTCGTTCAACATTGACATCATCATTGTTGTCCCTTGATTCTCTCATCCCATCCTTAAATGCCAGCAACCTATCTTCCTTCTCCAATATCTCTTAAATCCATGACACATCACATCCTTCAGCTTAGGTCGGGTTTACAATGGCGATTAAGATTGATCCATTTGCCAAATGGTGTTGCCAAATGGCAGAGTCCATTTGATTTATTTTGTCAACCTAATTAATGTACCAAAATCTCCTTCTCTTTGAACTATGACCACTTCAAGTTTCTTCACTAATCTCTTCTATAAATCAGAATTAGAGCATGTGAGTTATCATCATCATATTTGGTTTTTTCAACTTAGATTTGATTTTTTTTATCTCACATATAGTTATTCAATGATGGTCGAGTTTGTTTTCAATCATAGTAAATAAATTTCATTAGGGGTCAAATTTTTATTGGATGGTAGAGATGCGGGGTGAATTTCATATTTTGATATTTTTCATTAAAAATGGTCTATTTTTGTAAATGATTTATAATTTGTCCTATATTCACTATAAATTTCAAAATATGGTCAAAATTGTTAATTCTTCTTTTGTTTATTTCAAATTTCCAATAAACTAGATAAATCTTTAAAGAAAATCCAAAATGATCTTAGAATTATAAGGAAAATCTCTTCCAAATGGCCAAAACTAGGAGGAAAAAAAGGGAAAAAAAAAGCGTATAGGGTTTTTTTTTTTTTTCTATGAGAATATACTCTTTTTTTCTTTTGTGTGCCAAAAAAGTGTCTTGTTCTTATTTTTTTTTTTTTTTTTTTTTTTTTTGAAAAAAAAATAGAAGACAAGCAATAAAATGACTCTTTAGAAGTGACTCTTTTTTTTGGAGTTAGTGGCACATTTTTTCTTTCAAGATCAAAGTTGAAATTTCTATTTTACACTATAGGGCTTATTAAATGACTCATAGTGATAAAATAGTGTCATTTTTAAATATTATAAAAACTAATACTTAATGTCACGACACCTACAATCTGAACTTTTCTACTATTACTAGATTATAGGAGCACATGCCAAACATAATATTTAAACATAATAGAGGGAGTGTTTTGGGAATTATCCCTATTTTAAAACATATCTTTCAATAATTATCAATGCAAGGTGAGTGTGCCTTTTGTGATTTGAAAATATAATAATATGTGATAAATGATAGGATTGTGATTATATTAGGAGGATTATTTTAATATACTATTGACAAACTTTTATCTACCCTTCATATCCTCTTTTCAAAAATAAAATTTTTTTTTTGGGATTTTATTTGCACCAAATAGGCACCCCATAAAATAGAAAAAAGACTAAATAGGGCATCTTTTAAAAACTGAAAAATTAAAATTAATATAGAATACTAAGATAGCTGTGTAACCCATCGTCTCACCCGAAAACACTCATTGGAATTTCGTTTGGTACTACTGGATGTAAAATTCAATGAAATATCTTTTTATCTTTTTGGGTTTTTCAGTTGGTTAGAAAAGATCCTGAAAAAATGTTCACATGCACTAAATTCTTCAACAACTTGATATACTAGCTATGCAAGTGCAATCGCATTTTCTACTGTCCAATTTTAGATTAAAAATTCATTTATTCATTTTCTCTTCTTCTTTGTGCTTGTTTTTTTTTTTCAATGTTATTTCTCTTTTTTTTTTTTTAAATAATGATTACTTTGATCGTATGATACTTATACCAATAAACTAGAAATGAGATTAAATAGAAAGTTAAAAAGACTAGGAGATAGGGAGAAAATAGTAAGTAAATAGGAAAATAATTAATAGAGACAAAAAACAATGAAAGGCGAGAAGGGAGACGATGGAAACGCAAGAGACGAATAGGGGGTTTATGCTTTTAATTGTCATTACTTATTTGTCCTTTATTTGTTAGATTTAGTCTTTTTATTANTGTCATTTTTAAATATTATAAAAACTAATACTTAATGTCACGACACCTACAATCTGAACTTTTCTACTATTACTAGATTATAGGAGCACATGCCATATATTTTATTTAAGAAAAATGTCTATATTTAAATAATTATAATTAATCCCATATTACATAATGGATTTTTTTTTAAAAAAGGTCAAAATTGACAATATCCCAGTAATTAAATCAAGTAAAAATGTGAAAATATTATCAAGAATCAAGATTTGTTTGAAGATATATCTTGCATTCATTTTACTTTAAAATCAAAAAGTAAGAACATGAATATTTATAAAAATTTCATGTTTCACATCAATTTAAAAATGGTCATTTTTTACACCAAT
Source organism: Parasponia andersonii (assembly GCA_002914805.1). Classification (NCBI taxonomy): domain Eukaryota; kingdom Viridiplantae; phylum Streptophyta; class Magnoliopsida; order Rosales; family Cannabaceae; genus Trema; species Trema andersonii. Next base: position 843,060 of record JXTB01000105.1, on the reverse strand, counting down.
TTAATAAATCGCTGCTATTTAATTTTATTTTGCTAAATAGCATTTTTTTGCAGATCAATTTTATACAAAAAAAAATATCAATTTTAGATATTTACATCAATTTTATGTATATTATACCATTTTTTATTAGCATATCAAGTTTATATAAAATCCATTAATTTTGATAGTATGATATTGATATATTTCTTTTACAACTAATTTATTTTGGTATTTTTTTAATAAATTTGGGCATTTTAATGGTATTTAGAAAACAATCATTGTTTAAAAAATGACCTAAAATTCAACGATTTGTCTAAGAAACTCTAAAAATAGTGATGGCGTAAGTTTCACATTTTATCATAACACATTACTAAGGTGTTTTTAGCATTTTGATACAAGAGTTTCACAATTTGTTTTTCAATGAATAGTGTTTAGGTGCTTTGTGATATATTTTCAGCATATATGTAGGTGATAATTCCCCCCACTCCCCTACTCCAAACTCTGAAATTAATTTTATATTATGTAATAATATAATCTTATTCTAGGATAAGATATAGTTAAAAAGTCATGCTGTATTCAAATACTAAATAGAATTGAAGTAAGACAGAAAACTTTCATTCCTCTATATAACTCCGGTCTCCCATCTCCTGTGGCTATGAAAGAGATCCTTCCTAGTATCTTTTTTTAGTAAGATTTTCTTTCATTTTTGTTTTATTTTTTATATTATTCTTATTTAATAGTTCTTTTCTTTTGAGTGAAAGTTGATTGTAATCTTTATAATTATTCTGTTCTATTTTATACGTAGGTTTAGTTTAGGATCTGGAATAATAAAAGCCGAAGAATATTGATCTCAATAGAAAACCTGTTACTAGATCATTCAGAATAGCAACTTAAGTGGTTGAGTATGGTTTGTTGGTAGGATTTGATATTTATCGGCTTAAAATCTCCTATTTTTGAAAGTCAAATACATTGATAATTGTTCAATGTCTTATTAAGGGTGTATTTTACTATTGAATATATTATTCTTATTTTCTTTTTTTTTTTGATATCTTATTTGATCACGTGTGTATGATGAAACTTCACATGAATTAGTTAGATTTGTTTTAGAAGTGAAAGATAGAGCTTATTAACCTAGCTATAGAAAATTTTTCCTTCCATTGGATTCTATTATTGTAAAAGTTTATATTTTTTTAATAATAGGTTTCTTTATCTCAATGAAAGAAAAATGGCTTTGTACAAAAGTACCCCACTTTTGGGTAAGGATTAATACATATCTCTTTTTTATCTTATTAATAAATATATCCATTTTTTTTATTTATATTTTCTTAAAACCCATTTTACCCATACTCATTCACTCTCTCTTCGCCTTCTTCATTGATTTCAGGCTCAAGATATATAATAAATTGAAGTAGACCCAGAAGTTAGATCTTGATCCATAAATGGCACCAAAGAGGATAAGGATAGTGGATATAAAGATTTTGGTTGCTGCAAGAAGATCTAACGTATATACTGGATCGACATTTGTAGTTTCTTCAATGTCGAGTTTGCTCCCTTTGTCATCATTCTCGAAGAAGAAATCGGTTTCAGTTGTGGTCGATGATTCAGCTGCCAAAGGCCTTGGGTGCTTACTTTGAATTAGTTGAGTTGAATCAAAATCAATCAGAACTAGGTGAGAATTCTAATTTGAAGATCCAAAACATCATGGCTTTTGCTTGGATCTGACTGTATCACTTCTTATAGGAAGATAGGAAGAAAAAGAAGAATTGAGAAAAACAATTACGGGCAGAATTTGTTTTCTGATTTGTTGTCTTCTATTCCTGTTTAGCTTTTTTCTTATTATATAAATATAGCTAGCTTATTAAAGTGGGTGATGATGAGTCCTCTGTAAATAATAAAATCTTTATTATAGATTTTAGATTCGTGAATTAGTCTTTCTTGTTTTTTCTCTTATTTTTATCTAATAGATTTTGTAGAATTTCAGTTTGAATTCTTGTGTGTATCTCAAGTTCATGATTCGTTTACAGTTCTTTCTATGCATACGAGTGTTTGGTATGCAAGAAAATAAAATTGAGAATTGATTAATATAGTGAAGTTTATTATTGAATTGGGTTATAATTATACCAATTTTGTCTAGATAAATTTTAGCACATGTATAATGAGTGTTTGGTATACACGAAAATGAAAAACTCGACTATTTGGCAGGTAAATTAATTATATATACTGGTAAATGATTAGTAAATTAAATATATAATTTGGTAAATTAATTAGATACATTGGTAAATTAATTATATATACAAGTAAATTAATTATATATTATGGTAAATTAATTAGTAAATAAATTATATACATTGTAAATTAATAATATACACTAATAAATGAAAAATACATACTAGTAAACGAAACATTTACATCGATCGGTAAATGAAAAGTTTATCGTAGTTAATAAATTATATAATATGATAAATAAATTATATATATCGGTAGATAAAAAAATTTACACTTGTTGACAGTAGTATATTTACCATTATATCTATAGTAAATTACTTATTTACCACTATTAAAAGGTGATATATGATTTATTTACCATGACTTAAAAGATTTTATTGCTTGTATAATGTAGTATATTTACTATTACACTCTTAGTAAATAACTCATTTACCATTATTAAGAGGTGGTATATGATTTATTTACCATGACTTGACAAATTTTATCGCTGGTATACTGTGTCATATTTACCATTATACTCCTAGTAAATTACTTATTTACTACTACTAAGAGGTAGTATATGATTTATTTACTATGACTTAAACGTTTTTGTCACTTGTAAATGCTAGCATATTTACTATTATACCCTAGTAAATTACTTATTTAATACTATTATGAGGTGGTATATTATTTATTTACTATGACTTAAAAATTTTATCACTTGTAAGCATATTTATTATTATACCCATGATAAATTACTTATTTGCCATTATTAAGAGGTGATATATGATTTATTTACCATGACTTAAAAATATGTATTTTAGTTGAATTATTATTTATTTTATTAAACATAGGCAAAACTCTCACATAGTGAGTCACACACTCTCTCCCTTACTTCTCTCTCACACAATCCTCTGTACGTTCATTGTTGGACCTACATGTAGAATCATTATATTTTATATCTCATATCATCATATATATATATATATATATATATATATATATATATATATATATATATATATATATATATATATAACACAACACCTCAACTCATGATATGATATAGTACTCTTGTTTGATCTACAATCTTCAAATCCCTTAGTCAGTCCTCATATTCATCAACCACCCTTAAAGAAATAATATTAATGGTGCAATGTAAAGCATTAGCCATTATTCAGTTTATAATGTTGATCATAAATATAATGGGTCTGTTCTCGGTGACAACTATCTCAACTCAAGATTTAGATTTGGATTTGGATATTACTAGTGTATCTCCAGCTTAAGCACCTCATCTGGGCTCGATAAGGGATTAGCTGACTTTGTTGGGAGCTCTGTCTCTCTTGTTCTCTATCTCTTTTCTTATTTCTGCTTCCACTTATCTTATCTATAAACCAGGAAAATCAACAAAAGATGGAAGCTTCAGATTTGGTAAAGAGAGAATTTGAAGCCTTGGAGAGTGCGACTTCACTAACTGGAGTATCATGTCCTAGCTCTTCTGTAGAAAACAGAACCCAAGCAGAGCGAGCGACCATTCCTCCATTAGCGCCGCCACTGGTGAAGTAAGCTCCAGCTCCACATATAAGGATGAAGCACATCGGCCTCGCGCTCTCACTGACCATCCTTTACTTTATCATGAAGCTTCTAGAAGGATACTAACAACCGATTAAATATGTGATTCGCTATTCTCTGCTTGAGCTTTGTGCATCCCTTGTCTCGTTTTGGTCTATTCTCTCAGTCTCGATCTGTTCAAAAATCTAATCGTCGTTCTGATCGTCACTCTACTTACCGCCGTAGACTCTGTTGTTGACTCCAAAACTACGTTCTTCGGCCTCCTCTACTAATTGGAGACTTGGAACAAAGAAAAGGTGTCGTTTGAACATAAAATTGGGATTCTCGCCACAGTAAAGGTNTTTTTTCTAATTTTTTTTGAAAATGATATTTTTCTAAAAAAATAGTATGAGAATTAGAAAAAAATTGACGCACCATATCGTTGTTTTTACTTTTATAGGTTAAAATGTTAGAAACCTAAAAAATAATGTTATATAATTTACCACAAATTTTGGGTGCAAAAAGCAAAGATGCTCGTTAAAAGCTTATCTCTTGGATTATCTAGTTTTATTATTTGATACGTATATTCTATTGTTATGAAAATATAAAAATAAATAATAAATTTATGAACCATATAATAAAATAGTAGAATAATAATAAAGTGAAAAATATTTATAAAAGAAAATATTTTTAACACTTCCTTAATATTATTATTTTTTTCAAAAAAAAATTGAGCAAGCGATGTGAAAGTGTTTAATAAAAATAGTTCTATTTTATTAGTAGGATTGCACATTGATTATTCATTGATTGTTTGTTTGTTGCATTATATTGTATTATATTTGGATGGATGGATTCTTGGCACCGTCCTTTTGTTCTCAGTCACCGCTTTGTTTCCACTTCCACCGACTCCAAAGTGTAAATTTGTAATTACAATATTACAAAGGAATCCATCCCAAACAGACAAAACCCATCACGCCAAGCAAACAAAACCAAACCTAATCTGCCTGGTATAGATTTGTATTATTGTCGGGTTAAAACAACCCTAAACCGGACTACCTTTTTGTGAATGTAAAGCTTAGCACACACTTCAGAGCTTTAATTCATACTCTCTACAGTCAGAGAGAGAGAGAGAGAGAGAGAGAGAGAAAATTTGTTCATAGATCAGGAAGGGGAAAAAAATAAAGCCTTTTATTGGTAATAGCTTTGATTTGAGAAAAAAAAAATGGTGGGTATTTTCTCTAGGTTCTCTGTCAGCAGAACTGGCCATAGAAGAAGCCAGAGTGCCCTTGTAAGATCTCTATTCTCATTTTTTTCATCTGGGTATTTTTGTATTATTTTTATAATTTCGTGAGATGTGTTTTAATCACTTGTGAATCTATAGTAACTGTGTTTTAGGCTCAGGTATGAATGAATCTTTCTGTTGGAATAGTTTTTTGATTGCCGGCTTTGGACTTGGGTTGACTTTTTTCATTGGGATCTTATAATGGGTGAAATGTGGTTTGAAGTTTGATCTGGTCTTGTATTGTGAATATTTTTTGAAGATCTAACCTCATTTAATTTTTGGATTTTTTTTGCTGGTCTGATTTATTTTTAAATATTGCGACTTGTGAAAGGGTTTGACTTTTGGTTATGTTATTGTAGCTTGAACTGCTTGATCTTGGATTTGTACTATTCTGTTTTGGTTATGGAGTTTATCCTAATCCTGAGGCTTTTAACTGGATATTGCATTACAAACAAGAATAGAGGATTTATGGTTTCATTTGCTATATTCTTAGTTTGTTCATTTTATTTTGACCATTTGGAAACTGGTATTAGATTTATAGATCTTGCTTTCAATTGGGTGTCTTCCTACTCTTGTTGGGTTTGGTTATGTTAGTTTCTTCTTTGCTTTCTAGGCCTTGTGAGTAAAATGAGGACATACAGACACTTCTAACATATGGTGATCTGATTTCCCCGGCATGACATGATTTTCTTGCTCGAAATGAACTTTGATACGCTTTGCGTGGTTCAGGTTGAGAGGGAAGTAGTCGCCCCTGCTTCGGATACTACTGGTGCTCCAATTGCTGCTGCATCTCCTCATGGGATTGAAGTAGCAGTTGAGTTTAAACCAGTTGAACACCCAAATGAGCCTCTTGATAATGACAGACCGATTCAGTGCCCATTACCTGAACCTTCAATTCTTAATGTAAGCTTATCTCTTGTTTTCCTTTTAAGATTTGTTTTGGTTTAACTGCGTATCTTTTCTATTGTTGTTTCCAGGCACACATCTCATGAATCTGTTTCTTTTCTCTTTTTCATTTTATTTTCCGAACTGCAATAACTCATCAGTGTGGATGGTTTAATTTAATGCGGAATTTGGATGTTATGCATGCATGCTAGTCTGACTTGAGGTAGTAAATTACAGTCAGTGTGCACCCTTGGATAGTCAGCTTTCAATCACCAAGCTATGTTTGAAAGGCCTATTTTGCTGATCATTGAAATTTATTGATGGTCTGATTGCAATTGTATAGTTTAACCTAGGCATTGAGATTTACTAGTTATGAATCATGACCAAGTACTGTTGCATTTGTTATGAATCATCTGGTTTAACCATCCACGTGGCACTGTTTGCTGAAGCAAGATGCAATAATTTACTTCCACTTCAATGCAAACAGATTGTCTACAAGTCACAAGAAGCTCACAAATAAGTGATGAGCCTCCATTACGTTTTACCTATGCTAGGAGGAAGCATAAGCAGAATTAGTCGTATGAGATATTTGACAATATGACCTGTCATGTACAGAAAGGTAGTTTTACTGAGGTCTTGGTGTGTTGAGCTATGAATACTCTGGAGTCGTTTGAGAGTTTGTTAGTAGAGAGAGCTTTATGTATGGGAAGGAATGATGGGGAAGAGGGCATGACCATTGTATGAGAGAATAAGATGCTCTGTGGGAGAAAACCAGGTTCTCTAATTCCTGGCTATGTTTTCATTATTCAGTCAATAAAATATCCCTCTTTCTTCCCTTAATTCTAGTCTTAGATACACTATCACGAGTTTGGATCTATCATCGTGGTATCAAAGCCTACTTCCATCATGGTGGTGAATACTTGTAGCGAGGTTGAAATTCGTCTCGATTAAATGGAGGAGCAATTGCAGGTGGAGCAGAGCACACGACAACGTGATTTCACTGCTCTCAGACTGACGCTTGGAAGATCGCCACCATTGACAAGCATCTGGAATTCCTCACGACCCGCTTCAATCAATGTTTTCCTCCGACAACCACCAACCCAATCCACTAGCAACCACTTGCGGCAGCGCGTGATTTTACAACCCTGGCGTCAGGCACCACCACGATGATCGGATCTGCTGTTGGATCTTTGGGTCTTCCTTTGGAGCATCACGCCGCTAAACTCCATTTTCCTTGCTTCGATGGCAAAGATCCGAGTGGTTGGCTTCTTCGGGTCAACTGATACTTCGACATCAAACGCATGAGCGATGGGGATCGCTTAGCTGCAGTTGCCATATGTGGAAGGATCGGCCCTAGCATGGTATCAATGGGAACACTATCGACGACCCTTTTGGAGCTAGGTTGAATTCTAGAGTATGCTTTTGGACCGATTCCAAACCACCATGGCCCTTCGCTTGCTAGCAATTACTTTCCCTCTGACAGGATACGACCGTGAAAGAGTACGTTCACAGTTTGTTATTCTTGCAGCGGCTCCCATGAACGTGACGAAGGAAGTCCTTGAGAGCGCCTTCTTGAACAACTGCAAGGTCGAGATATTGGCAGAGGTCATGGTTATGGAGCTTGTTGGGCTGGATAACATGATGAAAGTGGCCCAACTTGCAGAAAAGAAACTTGGGTTGCTGAAATCAGGTCGTGGCCCAACTCCATCTTTTCGACCCAACAAGCCCACAACGCCGCTTTCACCTAGCTCTCCTTCAATTACTCCTCGCCATCCTCTGCACACCCTGACTCCTTTGTCCTCTCCCATCACTTTGCAATGTGCCCTACCTGCGCCCCAGACGAAGCTTGCTTCCCCATTTTGCTGCCTCACTGAATCAAAAATCCGATCTCGTCGCGAGAACTTGTGTTACTGTTGCAATGAAAAGTACTCGGCCGGCCACCATTGCAAGCAAAAACAACTGCACGTCCTCCCGGTTCATGACGACGACTTGAGGGCGGATGAAGTCAGACCAAGAAGTGCTCGGTGAAGGGAAGATTGAGGTTGGATTAAGGGCCTGAAAGGACCAAACAAGAGTAGGATTATATCCTTGCTTGGTGAAAGCACCTTTTATTGTTGTGAGAAGAAAAAGTGAGGTGGAAGAAAAGAAAGTAATGTCAGTCATTTTAAGTACTTTAATCGATAGATTGTTTGTTTTAAACTATTCTTTACCCACTAAGAGCTCTAAGGAATCAATGATGCAACATATATTCTTCTCGAAAGTATTTAGTAGAGTTGGTAGCCTGGACCTTGTGTTGCCTCTGTATATCACAAGGCTAGCTAGCCCAATCAAAAGATTTGCTTTACTGCATGGAGGTGTTTGGCGTGGAATATCACTTTTACATGTTATTAAGCTTCTGTAAAACTGTTTTGCTCATAAGATTCTATGGTGAACTTTTGAAACTTCAGGATGGCAGAATATGGAAGGAGCAGGTATCTGCGACGGTTCGTCGGAGGGGCGATTTGCCAGTGATGAAGGAAGGAGAGTCTCTTGAAGCAGAGGATGCTGGGACGAAACCCAAGTCAACACAAACTCAAGTCAACCGCAGGATTCTACCATCTCTGAGCGCTCCTGAACATGATCTTTTAAACCTGCTCGAAGAATGTAATGCATCCGGGATCTGAACAAAATCTTGGTACATTTTTTCTTTACGGAAAAAATATTAGTCGAAAAATTTTCATTCATACATAAATAATATATAATAATTTGGATGTCCTAAATAACTTCCTCTCTATGCCTCATATTTTTTTTGGTTTCTGTTTGATCTGTAAATGTTGGATGTCTGGATATCCTTCTATATAACTTCATCTCTATGCCAAATATTTTTGGTTTCTATCTTCGTGTATCTGTGAATGCCTCATCATGAATTTACACCTCGTTTATGTATGTAAATTCAAGCAAATGACATAAAATTATATATACATATATTTATTTTTTCCTTTTTAATGGTTTCAGCCTTACAGAAATATTTTTTTTCATGCAAGTCACAGGTTGCAGATTCACTATTTCTTGTTCAATTGTTTTTGACGGTACTAAATAATGTACTAGTTTAATGAAAGGTAAATATATCGAGGAGGTCATGCATTGTTTGGAGAGATTATACCGAGCAATTCCAAACACCCGCACTCAAAGTGGTTAAAAGGTGGAGGGTCATGTATACCTTTTCGCTCCTCAAACTATAGGATCAGTATTAATGTGGGCCTTTGAACTTTGAATGTGCTATTACTATCTCCGACTGAAATTATATGTTTTCCTGGAGGAGTCCTAGCACAACTTTATTCTCCCTTCTTATTTTTCTACTAAAATATTTCACATTATAATGTATTATTAAGTATAATAGATTCAACATATCAAGCATCAAGATAAGAGAATGAATTTAGCACTTTTCATTATTTTAATTTAGTTTTTGAATTTTTTAATGTTTAATTACTTTTACTACTTTGAACACTTTTCTTTTATTTTTTTTTAAAATCTCAATTTGAGTCCTTGATTTATGCATAGTTTGATATAAAATTGACACAATTCGAAGTTCATAGGTTTATCCAAAAAAAAAAAAAAAAATCAAAGTTCATAGACCAAATTGAAGTGAAACAGTAGATTATAGAATGAGTTAGTAGATATAATATATCGCTCTAAATTAATGTTATAAATTTATATCCTAATATTAATTTAGAATACCGTTTAAAAAATTAAAAATAAATTTATATAAAAATTGATTTGAAAATAAGTTTATTAAAGTATCTCTAATCTAAATTAACATTAGGGTATAAATTTGTAATATATAAAAATTGATTTGAAAATAAGTTTATTAAAGTATCTCTAATCTAAATTAACATTAGGGTATAAATTTGTAACAAATATTAAATTTAAGAATTAATGTTGATGATAATCAAAATACAAAGTACAAACTGAATAAAATGTAAAAATGCAACTATTGCAAAGCCGGTTCTATCTGAAATAATACTCGCCTCCTGGTTTCCAGAAAAAGAATAAGAACTAATAAAATAAAGTTCTTAAAACAATAATTAAGATGAACGGGGCTAACTACGTTGTATACGGTTAAAGAATCCATTGCTCGAGAGAAAAAGAAAAATTCCAATAGCCCTTTGAGTTCAAGAGAAATGCAACATTTCTTACATTTCTTACAAAATTATCCCAATATAAAGAGATTGATCGCTCTTACAGTTTCCAATGCAAGCACATGATATTGATGAATACTTTAGTATTCCTCTAATAAAAATATGTACCCTTTTGAACATTGGACGATTGGTATGCTTTTGCAATTTTGGAATTTCCAAGAATAGGATGAAGGAAATTAGTTATGTAATTTTCCCTTAATACAATCACATTTTTCCGAGAATGAGTGAACGTGAAATTGAGTTAAGAGATAATTACGTTATTTGACTTTTGATAATTACATTTAACTTGGAGGAAAAAAAGATTTATAGTACAGTTTTGATACATATTTTGAAACATATCCCAAAAAGACCTTAATCTGCTTCTGTTTGAAAATACATGCATTAAAAGTAGTGGGAGGGGAATCTAAATTCATTATAAGGGTAATACTTGTGGAGATTTGGTAGTTCAAAATTTGATTATCAACAGCAAGGCATGTAACCACTTCACATCCATTTTGACACGATAAATTAAAAGAAAATTAGTTGTATGAACCTTTTTTTAACTTTGCTTAAATGGATATCAAAATTTTATATTTTATAGCTAAATGTCCAGATTTAAAAACTTTTTAAGCTAAATTTCTAGTTCTACCCTTATTTAATTTATTTATTTTTCCTATTTTCTTTTCTTTTTCTTCCTCTTTCTCGCTCACTTGTCCTCCCTTCTTCTCTCTCTGTCTCCTCTCGTGCTCTCTCGCTTTTTCTTCTCTCGTGCCCTCGCTCTCTCTCTTTTTTATTTTGATCGTTTTTCTGATGAATTTTCACGCTTTCCGATCTTTCGAGATTCTTTTTGAGTGGCATATTTGACGATTTTTTTTTTTTCATCTTTGGAGGTATATATTGTATTGTTCATGTGAGCTTTGAATTTGATTATGTTTAATTGTATTGTGACTTATTTTAGAGCTTTTGATTTTTATTGCTAATTTATCTTGCAATTGATGTTAATTTCTTATATAATCTTGTTTTTTTGTTATCAATTAAAGATTATTTATGTTTTCCTATGTATTTTAAAATTATTTTTCGTAATTAATACCGATTTATAAATTTTTTGTCTTGTTCATATATTTTTTATGGTGGTATATAATATTACTGTTCGTTAGTATTTGTTGCTGAAGATGTTCACCATTTTTAGTTTAGTTCATGAATTCTTTGTCGCTGTATATATAATTTTTATGCTAGTGTATAGTATTTCTTTTCTCTAGTTTTTGTTTATGAACATGTTAGATATTTTTTAGTTTGGTTCATAAATTTTCGGTTTGTACATGTAATTTTTAAGCTCGTATAATGTATTTTTAGTCGTGGTATATGATTTTTAGATTATTTTTCGTAATTGATAATGGTTCATAAATTTTTATAATTTTTTTTTGTTAGGTTTATGTAGCTATTTTTTATTTTCCCATGTGTTTTGAACTTTTTTTTTTTTTTTTGTAATTAGTAATGGTTCATTACATTTTAGTTGTAGTATATGTGATATTTGTAATGGTATATGTAATCTGTTTTGTGGTATATGATATTATAGTTCACTAGTTTTTATTGATGAACATATTCTGCATTTATGATTTGGTACATATATTTTTGGTCTTGAACAAAAAAGGCATAAACAAATACAAATATATATATATTTGTATTTGTTTATGCCTTTTTTGTTATTATTGATCAAGATATTCAATGCTCTTTTTTGGTTCATATATTCTTGGTCTTGGTACAATTTTTTTTTGTAATGGTGTATGTTGTGTGGTTATTGTTGATTAATATATTAATTATTTTGCTATTATTGATCAAAAGTTCGAACCCATTTTTGTTTTTCTATTCTTGTTTTGTTTTTTTTTTGTGTGGTACATGGTTTTTTGTATTTGTATATATGTGTATGTACCTCTTAAACCAATAAATTAGATTTTTTTTATATATTAATGTTTATTTCTTGGTTTCTTCGTACAGGTTCATTAAAGGGTAGCATTATTGTAGCTTGGAGCTTCCATTAAAAGGATAATATCATTGTAGATATGTGATATCAGTTGATGGAATATAAGGATTATTACTTTTTTTGTATTAAGTTTGTAGTTTATTTTGTTTTGAAACAAAGGTTTTTTTTTTTTCCATATTCTGGTATATGAATTTTTGGTTTTGGTATATGAGATTATACATCAGTTTTGTTGATTTAGATATTGGATATTGTTATTTTGTTTCTATTTATTCTCATACTTTCAGGTACATGATTTTTTGGTGTTGGTATATTAAAATTTAGTCATAGAATATAAACTCATATTAAAATTTAGCCATATATACCAAGTTCCAATTCTTAAGATCCATGAAAAAAAAAAATATTATCATTCCTAAACAGTTTAGATCACTCATGTATACCTCATAAAATGAATAACTAGAAGCAAGTAACAATATAAATTTATATCAAATCGCATTACACAAAATATATGAACTAAGGATAAAATATTCTAATGTTCAATGTGTTCGCAATTAAAAGCTTTTAGTATAATAATCTTTATCAAATTAAAAAATCAAAATATCATATTGTTTTTCCTAAACCAATAAAAGATTATATTTTCCATATCACTTTCATTTTTGAGTTTCCGTATCACTTGTATATCCTGTCTTTGTTTTATTATCGGCCCAATGATAAAGTTCAATGACCGTCTTTTGCAAAAAAAATGCCATTTTATCTTATGTTACTTCTTTTATGTCAACATTTATCATCAATGCCTCCTAGTCAACTCTGTTTTCATAAAAGAAACTATTAATTAACCAAATACAAATTAAAGTGATATTTTAAAATTCATGAACCGCAATTAAAAGTAAATGATCTACGGTGAAAATTTCATAAACTACTAAGAAAAATCATGAACCACCATAAAAATCATGAACCATTATGAAATTTCATGAACCACTATGCAATTAAAGACAAAGGAAGAAAGTGTCAAACTTAGGAAAAAAAGTTGTTGTGATTCACGTAGTAAGCTGTAGCATTCAAAATTTAAACCAAATCCCAAGCATTATTCTTATAAAGAGAAATAAACTCATTCTTATGGTATAGTGTGGTGGGTGCTTAAAAGAGAAATTCCAAAGAACAACAGCTAAGAAATGAAACAAAGAACAACAACCAAGATATGAACCGTGTACTAAACCACTTTAGTTTTTGAAATCTCCTATGTGTTTACTAAATTTAGTGTTTGAAACTTCATTGTATTCATTATACGAAGGAAAGAGACACCAATATTTGTACTCGAAGTTTAAGAGATCTTAATGAATAATGAAAAAAAGTACCACTAAATATGAAATGACATGAACCAAATACAAATTAAACAAATATATGAATCAATTAAATAAGGTTATTAATGAATCACATAAATTTATTAACTAAATACAAATTAAAGTGGTATTGAAAGATTCATGAATCATTATTAAAAATTAATGAACCACAACAAAAATTTCATGAACTAACATGAAAATCATGAACTAATATGAAAATTTCATGAACCATTATGAAAGAAATCTTCAATTACTACGAAAATTTTATGAACTATTATGAAAATTCCAGACTACAATTTAAATTTCTAAAAAATATCGCATAAATCTTGTTCGTATATAGCCATGGTCATTAATATGTAAACCAAAATAGCTATGATCCAAACTGCAGTTTACTTATATAGTTATGATCATTAAAAACATATGAACTAAAATACCATAATTCTATAAATTAGAATGAACTATTGTCATTTTTTTAGTATTTATAAGAATAATAATAAGTACTTAATACCAACTCCTCAAGTTTATACAATTTGCATTAGATGACAAAAATACTATGATCCCGTATGAAACACATCATGAACCATTAAGAAAAACTCTTGAACCAATACGAAAAGCTTATGAACCAAACAAATTTGTACATTAGATCATTGTATAAGTAGGATAACTCAATAAAATGAATCTAGTTACATAAACATTAATTTGGCTTTTAAATTAAAAACTATTTACAAAACATATATTAAGAAGACATTCAATGAACTAAACAACAAGTAAATGTGAACTATAACAGTAACATTATGAACCATATTCACAAATTCAAGAACTAAAGATATAAATTTATGAACCAAATAGAATAGTATCAACGAAACAAACTTTTTGTAGCCTGAAAAGTATTCTACGTAGTACAAAACAACAGATCCAAATTCAAAGCACACATGTACATATATCACTATTTATATATATATATTTTAATTGTTGACTACGATATTCAAGATGTGAGTTCAACTCCAATATCTATGAATGATTTATCCAAATTCATATACTGAGCAGAAATTAAAGAATCAATATAAGTATATAAACTGTAAAATATTTGATCCAAATTCAGCCACCAAACTTAAAAACTAAAAGTTAGAGCTTATAATTTATTCCCAACTCCATTAACAAAATAGTAGACCTAAATTATGAACCTTAAAATCTATAAACCATTTAGTAAAATTTTAAATCAGAATTTTATGTCGACAAACCAAAACATTCTTATAATATAAAAAGGCATTCGCTCAAATTCGCAAATATTATCTGAATTTACATATACCATAATAACAATATCATGAACCATATTCAAATTTGTATATACCACATTCAAAAAATTATGATCTAACATATATCAAAGGCCATTTTTCACCATAATCATGAATTAAAATATGAATTAATCAACCAAAATTTCAAAACTCTTAAATTTTCAATTAAATCTACAAAAAATTAGAACCTCAAGAGGGATCGAATCTAGGAAAACTAAATTTACTCCAATCTAATTTTTAGGTGATGAACCTCAATCCAATCTTTGAATCGGCCAACCTTGGTATATGAAGTTAAAAAAAAAACAACAAAAAACAAAAAAACTAGGTTTTGTTTCTGTAATTTTTTATTAATATAGGTTAATGAAGACAATGAACTTAATAAAAAAGTTTGAGTAAACTTACTTAATATTCTAGTTGAAACTCGAGCTTGAATAATCATAAATAGAGATTTCATATATGGAGTCCGATAATTATTTATACAGAATTTTTTTAATGTTGATTTTGATATTAGGGAGCTACATGGTTTTTATCTTTGAGGATGGTGCAAGAAAACAATCAAGAAAATGGTAGAAAAAAATGCGAGAAATCTTTGAAAGATAGAAATTAATAAAAAATGACGAAGAAGAACGTGGATGTTTGGGAAACTGAGCATAAGTCAAGGAAAATCAATGGGAAGATGAAAGAGAAAGCTTAAGGTTGATAAGGGTATTCAAGATATAAATTTTTTAACAGGTCTATTTATTGGACATTTAGCAATAAAATGCAGACTATGATTATAAACTAAGTTTTGGGCCAAAAACTGGTCATATACCTATGTAGCCCATAAATTAACCACGATGGTAATACAATCACACATTTATAATTTATTGGCCAAGTATTGACCAGAGAAAAGCACTGAATAAATGCATAAATATGGAGACCCACTAATTGTCCCTGATTCTCTAGTTCCTATTGAAAGGAACTAAAGTGCATTTGACTAAGTCCAAGCCTCCCTCCTTCAGACAAGATCCAGGTTCTTCGGTCTTCAAAGGCTTTTCAAATTTGTGTTAGAGCATTTGTCCCTGACAAGTGAACAACAACTCCTTCGAAGTAGCGAGCAATCTGGATGCGCCAAGTGTGTAGGAATCCACACTCCCTGGAAGTTGGAATTGGTTGCTACCATAAATTCTTCTGCACACACAGTTCTTAACGATGAAATTGAGATAATAATCCGCCAACAAATCAAGCTCTGGGAATTTCTGTCACCGAGGAATGCAATCAGACTGGCTGATAAGAATCATCTAATGAACTTGGATTTTGCCTCGCCTGGTTATTAGACAAAACTGCAAACAACATTATCATCTACCATTACTCGGGTTCTTTCTGCAAATTTCTTCAGAAGGGGGCACATATTCGTCATCATGCTTCAAAAGCTCTCCATTTCCTCTACGAAGGCAGATAAGGAAGAGGAATAGATAAAACGCTATCTTATCTGCAACTGTGTAACAATTTGAGAATGAAAGTTCAGAATAGTTTAAGATTTGAAAGCTGACCAAAAAGGTTGAGACACAGCAGCATAAAGAAAAAGTGACAAAGTTTAATCTCACACCTCTAAAACATGAGCTACTCTCAAACTCTTGTTGTCCACTTGTGTGCAGTAAGATGATGCTCATAGAAAGCACAACAATAAATCCACATATTTCAGATATGATGCCTTAACCACCATGGGCATCTTAAAAGACTGCCTTCACCATATATTTCAGTTTAACATGTAAGCTTAGCCATTAGGATACACATTTTATCAGTAACACTAGGATTTACATAATAAATGAAACCAAAAACCAATTTCCTATACGATCAGATAGATAAACTAAGATGATATCCTCAGTCCTGGGAAATAAAATGACGATATTAACCAGGTTAAAAATTTGTCCAACAGTGAATTCCTTGAACTAAGAAGTCTATTTTAGTTGAGAGACTTGAAAAAAAAAAATTGTTATCAGGCTCATCTAGCTGCAATAAAAGTTAATAAGAATTCTCATTGAGAAGGTTAATCTTCCTTGAATCCTTTTAACTCCCTATGCTACAGTATAATCAAGTGTGGTAATACAGATAGTAATTAACTATTTGATTTCCTTAGATATAGAGTACAGCTCCAAGAAGAGCATTGTCTCATTAATCATTTCTTTAAGTGCGTTCAGTAGGGTTGGCAAAGCTGACAAATCCAGAACACTTGGTTTTCCAGTCCTCTTTAACTTTAAAAACCTAAGATGTTATACAAAACCTAAATTTCAGTTAACATTGAAAAGAACAAAAGAGAGGAAGATACAAACACACACACAAACATAAAATAATCAGGATTTAGGAATCCATTCCAAAATTCATAAAACAAACACACACAAGTTGAGCTAAACTAGTCAACACCGAGATACTTACCACTTTAATCCCACCTGTAACAAGAACTAGAAACAAAATACATAACTGATACAACCAAAAAGACATCAAGCAGCATAACAATGGGCACAATCAACTCCTAAGGGGTTCTTGTGCATGGACACATGCAGAAAATCCTCCAATAATTCAGTCAAATATTCTGACAGTACCATCTTCCAACAATTTTCATGAAAGATTATAAATTAATTTGGTTAAAAACTTGACCATTCATGAAGTAAACATATGTTCCGCCAATTCAAGAGGTAATTTACACATCCCATCCATGACACGACCAACTTACTCCAATAATCCGTCATTCAAAAACTTTGATGTGATATGGAATGAAATATATATTATAAATATTAATAAAACAATTTTTCAGCTTTCGCTAACAGTATGAACAAAAAATAAGAACAATAAGAAGATATGTATCCGAAACACTTAAAAATACCTAAATGAGATCTTGAAATGGAAAAAAATGATTTAGCCCCACTGCTTACCATGCATCAAAGCTAACGCCTTGTGTCTTTGCATGAAACATTTCTAGAGAAGTTACTTAATACATCAACATCACTTAAACCATGTGCACTAAAATAATCTAATAACCACAATAGGGCAGAATGGTTTATCATGATTCCATCTTTATTAGCTATCATTTCAGTGTTGCTACCAAGCTTTTCTGAAAAAACAACCAAACTATCAAATAACATCGAGGCATTAGAAGTGGTCCATGTAGCAAGAACAGCAGCCGCAAAATTCTGAAAAGCAATATTAGGTAGTGACATGATGGTTCCAACAAGCTCAGGTGTGGGTGCACAACAGCTGCACAGTGTCAGAAGACCTCCAACTGCAATGGCACTTGTATTTTCGTCTAATTCAACACCTGAACAGAAGAAGTTCATAATTATTTTCTCCACTTGAACTTTCAAAACCGCAAACTCTGATCTAATCAAACCCCACAACTTATGTTGCTGCAGACGACCCCAATTCAAAGAACTTCTAATAATATTGGAAATAGTTTCACTATTCATGCCAAATATGGAGAATTTCTTTAAGCTAATCTCAAACTGGATCTCAAGAAGATGATTGTGATCCAGTTGATCCACAACTAGCTTGATTAAGTCTTCCTCGCCAACTGATAAATCTGAAAGATGACAAAAGACACTGCAAAACAAGTTCTTCAAGTTTTTCCTCTCCCATCTAGAACAAGAGATTATGTCAGAATAGAGTAGTTTTGACAGAGATGTATCAACTTCTTTTGAGCATATAGAAATCTTATTACTAAGGAAACATCTGTAAGCAGCAATGGCACTATTTACCAACTTTGAGATGGGTATTTTGTCCATTTCAGAACAATAGGTAGTCGTTTCATGGCAGTGTTCTCTTTTGGCATCCAAAAAAGTATGAAAGCCATCAACATGAAAAGAGAATAAATTTAACTTTGAATTACTCCCTCTAACAGATTTGTCAGCAATCATTTCATATACCGAGCAATTAGCCATGTGTTCCTCATAAGCTAGTCTTGATGCATATGACAATAACCGTGGCCCAACTGGAAAACCATTCCTTGCCCAGAACAAAAGCATTTCTTGCATCCTCCCATGCTGAGAAAAAATAAAGAATCGAATTATTAAGGCAGTGGGAGACCCTATCTCATCATCGTAGTCAGGATCATCTTGAGCAAATTCCAAAGGAGGAAATAGTTTGTATCCCTTTAGTTCCAATAGCTTGGTTATATTAGAAGATAAAACTTCAAGATGAGTTGAAACAGATCCAGGTCTTTGGTTATCAAGATCTACGACAAATGATAATAATCCTTCAAAAGTCTTGAGACAAATTTTATTCGATGTCTTAAATGCTTCTTCAAATTTCTGAACCAAATTCTCCATAGTATCAATTTGAAGATAAGTTGCTGATCTATCTGAAGTCAAAACTGAAGCATCAGACAGCTTCCCGACAGATCCACCTTTCTTTGAATACAAAGGTTGTCGTTCTGGGGATGGTGTTGGGGTTCCCAGGTCGAAAGAACTTTGTGACCCTAAAGGTGTTGCAGACTGATGGGTAAGACCTGATGAATTAAAGCCTTTATCGACTTCTAGCTTCTGATCAGAGAAAAAGCTTTTAAGCCTCTCTTTCAGAAAAGGTGAAAGTGCAGCACAAGAAAATAAGACATCTAATGAGTGGATAACTCCTCTCTGTACAATTGTCTTAAATGATAATGAGACACCTTTAACTATGAGATCATTGCGCTCCATGTCATAGTTGTCCACAAGAAGGAACAAGAATTCAAGAAGAGTGTGAGTCATATCAACATATACTGTTATGGAGTTTACCATCAATAGAAATGCAGGCTCAATGTTCATGACATTGTCTACTTTATCGTCAAAGAAAAGCCAATCATAGAACAGAGCAAGCTTCACATTGGCTTCAAAATAATTTTTTGTGCAAGATTTTAGCAGCCAACCTACAACTGCCCACCTTGGAATAACTTCTGACCGAATGATTTCATTAGGTGGGTGGTGTCCACAACATACAAAGCGAACAATGTCACTTATCACAGTCTCTCTGTCTGGCCCACATAAAAACTTCTTAGTAAACCATGTCTGGTGGCGTTTTTGGCTCCCCAACTTCACATGTGTCAGCAAGAACCTCAACTGGGCCTCCATCTCTGGAGTAATCCGAAGTAAAAAGTACCGACTAGATGTCCTGGTACAGTACAGTTGTGAAATATCTGAAAATTCTGGAGCCTTAAACTCACCCGGGTTGAATATCAAATCCTTCCATATAGCTCTAATCTCTGGTACATGAACCAAATCTTGTAAAAGTCGAACGAGATCTCTCCCAATCTTCAGACACAAATGGAACTTTTCCTTCAACATTCTAACACAAAACTCAATCTCCAATCGCTTTAATGACTCTAATTTTGGGTTGGGAATTAACCTACAATGATCAGCTAACAACCGAAGATAAGTGTATAAAGCACTTGTTAAAATCATTGGTTCTGCTTCTAAAAGACAATCCCATTTCGTCGAAAAGACATTCAACACCTCAAAACACAACCACAAATTGCCATCACTAAAATCTCCACCAATGATTTGCCTCAACAAACACACTAACATATCATGGAAACCAACTGCTGAAACGTCTATCATTTCCTTACTAACCCAAATCAACTGAATTTTGGCCGAGTCAAAAAGTTTTACAAACAATTCATCAACAACCTTGATAAGCATACCAACAAATAACTGATACCCATCAGTCACAATGGCATGTAAGTGCTTAATATGGGTTTTGGCCAAATGGGGTTCGCATAAAACCCCATAAACTATTGCACGGTTGAGCTGCAAGTACTCTTCTGAGTTTGGTATTGCTAGTGAAAATGGGGGTTTCAGCGTTTGTTCAAGCAGCTCATAGGCTTGTCTCAGGAAGTGTTCAGTTTGATTTTCCGCTTCATGGGGAGTGATTACCATTAGTTTTGAAGCCATGTGAAGCTTCTAAGCAGCACCAAAAAATGACTCCAAGTGGTTCTAGCGTGATAGTAAAATTTGAAGGCTTTTTTTTGGTAATAAAATTCGGAAGCTCTGAAATTACCTGATGCTCGTAGAATATAGACTTAAAAATTGAAACTGTGTTTGAACATAAGGTATAAGCTTCACACCCGGACTAGCAACAAGCAAGAAAACTCCTATGAGATGAAGTTTCCATTTGTTCTTCTACCACCTCGGAACACGATCGGGAAAAGGACTGGCCGCTAACTATCTCCTGAAGAACGCAGAAAGCACTGGTCAAACCAAAATTTAGAGATAGAAAAATATGGTAAATGCTTACAAGATAATAACAAATCAGCATAACAAGCTCACAATGAATTGGTCAGATAAGAAAATATGTCATTTATGCTTGAGAATGAAATTCATCTCAGGTAACCCAAATCAATCATTCAAGTTAGAATCCCCAAGCATCAAACCTCCAAATCCATTCACTTGATTGAAGCAAAAAACAACATTTATTTTTGTCAAAAAATTATTACTACCTAGCCCTTATCCTTTTTTTTGGTGGGAGAAGATTTGGGACTCCCATGGCCACCGGTGGTATTCTCGCTACACCACTTTCTGGTTTCCAAGCCAGAAGAGAGAGAAGAGCGAAGACGATCACTTTGGCTTTTTATTTATTTATTTATTTTCCTGGTCCCTAACTATTTAATTTCTGCACTTAAATTCCTAAACTGTTCGAGGGAAAATAGCAAATATATCTCGTGTCTTAGCAATGTTTTTCTAATTACAAATATACTCAGATTCTGAAGTTGAGTCAAAGTTGTGCTGTAAAATGACACTAATATACTTAGTTAAAATTAATCCAATAATATTCTTAGTTTAAATATGATAATGCTAGAGTTCTAACTAACATATTGTATTTTTTATGCGATATATGTACCATGTGATTTGTCATTATTCAATTAGTGATAATATTTAATTTATTTATCATAAATTTTAATACATTAATTGTATCACATATTGATACAAAAAGTTTAGTATATCAGTTGGAACCTATAACATTATTTTAAAGTAAGAAATATTTAATTAGTAATAACGTTTAATCTATTTATAGAAATTTTAATACACTAATTATATAGTGACTAATCACATAAACATATGTTAGTATCAAAAATTTGGTATAATAGTTTGGATCTCAAGCATTATCTTAACTTAAAATTAATCAAAGGGATAATAACATTAAAACCTTGATTTTTAACTTTTAAGGAAAAAAAAAACTCTCTTTTAGATGTCTGCAGAATAATGCATTTATTTTTAAATTTTTACAAAATAATATATTGACTTCTAAATTTCTGCAAACTAATATCCTTATTTTTGAATTCTGTAAATTAATAATCTAATAATTAAAATTCTTAAATTAATACCCTAACATTTAAAATTCCTATAAATCTATAACCTTAATATCCAATAAGTTGATTTTAATAATAAAAAATGATAGTAGCCATTGTCAACTTAATTAAAACTTATTAAACAATAAGAAATTTCTAAAAAATATTTATAGTTAGCTTATTTCACCTTTCATTTAAAAAAAAAAGTAAAAAATTAGAACGAGTGTTTAAAATAGTTAATTGTAAAAAAAAAAAAAAAGAAATATGAGAGGTAAAAGAAAAATTTGTGTTTTTTAGCAATTAACCAAAAAAAAATAGTCATAAAATAATTTTCAATAATATACTAATATCTAAACATTTTTAATAAGTTAATGAAATATGTTTACATCTTTTAATTTGATCATAGTATAAATATACAAAGAAAATAAAAGTTGAGAGTATTAATTTACAAAAATCGTAAATATTTGGGTATTAATTTGTAGAATTCAAAAGTGAAGGTATTAATTTGTAAAAATCGTAAATGTCAATGTATTAATTTACATAATTCAAAAGTGAGTGTATTAATTTGCAGAAATCATAAATATGAAGATATTAATTTGTAAAATTTCAAAAGTGAAGTTATTAATTTGCAAAAATTTAAAAGATAGGGTATTTTTTTGCCAAAAAATTAAAACTAATGGTATTTTTACATGATTAACTCATAATCAAATAATCTACCTAGTTCTATATACCCCAAAAAACACCATAATTTTTTTCTTGAAAAAGTTATAGTTGACACTTAAATTGTTTGGCCGTAAGTAGAGAAGTAAAAAGGACTAAGCTAGCTAACGAGCATGAAGGCATGACACGACACATCAAGGCACTGTGTGCCAAAATATGGATCATGCCAAATACGGTCAATTATGTAGGTTATTGATGAGTGATTAATTCATTCATAAATTAAGTATCATTCAACTCAAATAATTATGAGTTCTCAAGTATTTTTTATCAGTTTGATGTGTTTTTGCTTTGTTTTTATAGTTCTTATGAATAAATGAGAATTAAGAAAAATTGGTGACAAATATTGATATTTCAACTATTTGAGATGAAAGTTGAGTCTAATTCAAATATAATGCAATGAAAATCATGCAAAATGGAGCTAAAACGAAGAAATGGTGCCCCCAGGAAGAAAAACTGTCATGCTGAGTTCCAAAGCCGAGAGTACCACGGCATTATAATAGTAGCACCGTAGCGCTACCTAGAAAATTGAGTTCTATAGGCTAGAGTGTTGCGGCACTACACAACATCCGGAAATGCGTCTTTAGTGAGTTTAGAGCTAATTTGGACCATTGATCTATTGATGTCATCTCATTGAATGGTTGACATTTCACTCAGCCTATGTCACTTTGGAGTCACTTAAATACATCCTTAAGTTTCCATTTAAGGGTGAAGAGTTGGAGAGAAAACGCAAACTTGAGAGCTTAAAAATCATAGAGAGGGAAGAGCTTGGAGCTGAAAATTGGGAGAGGAAACTTGAGAGAGTCACTTGAAGAGTTGAAGTTTGAAGTTCTACCTCCACAAAGGAGATTTTCTCATTTTCTTTCTCACCCTAATTACGTTTGAATTTTATATTATGCTTGATTATTGAATATATTTAGATATATGAAATTTTTGTTGAAATTAGTATTAGATTCTCCTATGTTGAACTAGTTATTATATGCTTGGGAAATGATGTAGCTTAAACTTTGATTTTATGTCTTGATTTTCAATATATTTTTTGATATTATTCTTAAATTTATTTATGTTATTCCATGCTTAATGCTTTTCAACTAATTAGCTACTAGTTGGAATAATTGGTTTCAAGAATTTGGTACTTGAGAAAAGAAATTTTAGAAACAACCATAAGATAGTATAGCCTAGGAATTATAGGTTGACTTATAGAGTTTGAAAGAACCTATAATTCCTTTAAAGCCATGATCAAAGAACTATTGAACATAATAAATTCTTAAATTCTACATTCAGAATAGAGATATTGGAACCGAGATTTAGGAATGATTTCACTCAGTACTTGAGAGAGGGAGTAGAAATATTTTTAGGTTCTTAGCTTATAAATTAAGAATAAATGATTAGAATGTAATTAGTGATCAAAAGACATAGTTGATGATGGTTAGGTGAATTCAGTCCCATAGTACATTTATGCATAGAAGTCTCCATATATATTTTTGTATTTCTATTTATATTTGTATTTATTTAACTTACAAATTTACTTAGTTTAGCTGCCTAGATAAAGTTTGGTTACGATAATTCAGGTACTTAACGATAATTTAACACCCAATTTCTCATGGGATCGACAACTCTCTTATTATTTTATTACTTATATACGACTCATGCACTTGCAATTATTTTACTTATATGCATTTAGTGTGACAACTATACCATGTTAATAACTTAAGTACGTCACGACACGACACGACTTATTGGCATGGTATGTCACATTTAACATGTTATATTTGTATTATTATAAATTATTTTTTTAATATACAAGTGTCATCTTAATTGAGAGTTAATCTATAATCAATTATGGTTTGTAATACTTGTTTGGTTTTAAATACTCAAACATATATATATATATATATATTTTTGGTCAGGTTTCGAAGAGCTTTGTTAAGCTCTCGACACTCCTGTCTGTCACGACTCGACATCCTATTTAGCATTGTCTAGAGCTAAATATTCAAATATGCCTTTGCCTTTTTCTGTCAAGTTTCTACAAACATTTGCTAGCTCTCGACACCCTTTTTTGGCACCCTCGACTTAAGATACGTTTGTTTCTAACTTAAATGGGGTAGCAGGATATGTGTGACAACTTTAGCTATAAGTGTAATGAATAATTTGACTATTTGACCCAGAACCTAGGGTACTTTGTCAATTTTCATATAAAAGTAAACAAAATTTGTAATAGATAAATTTGACTTATTTGACATTTAAGGGCTTATTTGGTTAGGGAGAATGGAAAGAAAAAGAATGAAGTTGATTACAAAATGACTCAATTACAATGTCTGTTTGGAATATTGGAAGGAAACAAGCTTTCTAATGGAAAAGAGTTTGATGGAATTGTATTCCATCCAATCTTAGGTGGAAACTCATTCCATTCCATTGGCTTTTTTCTCTCTTCCCCAATTAATATTGTATAAAAAATATGATATTAATGCAAAATGGAAAATTATTAAGAATACATATTTTATGAACAAAATAATATTTTTTTTATTTTTATTTTATGAAATATGAAATAATATTAATAAAAGAATTTAATAAGATAATAATTTAATTAATAAAATAATTTAGTGTTAAATGTAATTTAAAATACTTAAAATATTCATTTTAAGTTTAAAGATATTTTTGTATTTATATAGCTAATTCCATCCATTTTCACAATTAACCAAATATAAGAATATTTATTCAACTATTGATTCTACCAATCCAATCAATCGACACAATTATATTATCATTTTTTTTTCATTTCATTCTAATTACCATTATTATTACCATTTCACTGTTGCAACCAAACAGATCCTAAAGTGATAACATTTTTTTGTATTTCTAAAAGTACATGGTTGAAAACTTATATTTTGCTAAAATACATGGAAGGATTTTTGGTAAGTTTAGAACTTTTAATTCGTTTGCAAAACACTCCAAATTGACAACGCATTGATGGATTAATTTGTGAAATATGAATGAAATTAGGCACCTTGCGC
Organism: Parasponia andersonii; assembly: GCA_002914805.1. Taxonomy (NCBI): domain Eukaryota; kingdom Viridiplantae; phylum Streptophyta; class Magnoliopsida; order Rosales; family Cannabaceae; genus Trema; species Trema andersonii. Next base: position 817,366 of record JXTB01000105.1, on the reverse strand, counting down.
AAAGCACGTGACATGCTAATAAGAATTATTTTTTATGAGAAAAACGCAAAAATTTGAAACTATATATATAAAAACTAAAAACTCAAAGAAGAAAAAAAAATCCGAACCTTCATACTTTCAGTCGTCGATCTTCTACTTTTAGGATTTCTAGTGGTGACTTATGGCTTAAGGGCTTATTTGGGAACATTTATATATGTTTCTTTTTGTTTCAAAAGAGAAACGAATGATAAAGATTTCTTTAACCATATTTTAGGAACATTTCTACCATTTATTTTATAAAAGAAATTATTGATAATACAAGTAAAATAAATAAATTTCAAAAATAGATAAGAAATCTAAATAACAAGTGAGGACTAAGAAGTGATAGAAACAAAAACAAAAACAAAAGAATGCGTAGGGGAAAAAAAAAAATTGAATAAGGCGAATAGGATTGTTGAGGAAAAAAGTTACTGAATAAAAATGAAAAATAAAAAATTTAGTGGGGCACGTGCTCAATACCACACCACAGATGCTCGTAGAATTGCTCAGATATATACAAAAATTGTACTTGCTAGCTATAAAACAAAGGAAAATTGCATATTTTTTTCCTTTGAAGTATTGTTTATATAAAATTTTGCCCCCTGGATTATTTTTCTTTGTAAGAATCTCTCAAACTATTCAATTATCAAAAAAATCCTATTTCTATTATATTCCGTAAATAATACAAACAGAAATATAATGTGTCACTCAAAATATGAGGAGACAAAACTCTGCATAGATAATACTTCGTGAAAGAAATATGCAATTTGTTCTTGAAACTTTTATACTCAAATTTAATACCCTCCCAATTAAATAGAAGGTTTATAATTTTTATAAAATGGGCTAGTTGATGTTTTAGTATGAAAAATTCATAATTTGTTTAGGTTATATAATTTTTTATTCCTCTTTTTTAAAATTAGTTTCATTCTTGAAGTAATTTCATATTTTTTGGATTATAATTTTTAAGACCAATTACATATTTCCCTCTTCGAAGTATTGCCTAAGAATGAATCTAATGTAAAAAAAAAAAAAGGAATAAAAAATTATATAACCCACATAAATGTTAAATTTTTTCATACTCAAAATTTCATCAACTAGCCTATGTTATAGAGATTTTATGACAAATTAAAATAAAGTAGAAACTCATACTTGTATTTAAATAGGAGGGTATTAAATCTTAGTATAAAAATTTCAAGGAAAAATTGCATATTCCCTCCTTCCTAAGTATTGCCTATGTAGAGGTTTGCCTTCTCATATCTTGAGTGATACGTCATATTTTTTTTTGTATTATAGACGAAATGTAATAGAAGTGAGATTTTTTGACAATTGAATAGTTTGAGGAAATTTTTGCAAAGAAAAATAATTGAGAGGGAATATTTCGGAGGAGGGAACAGGAAATATGTAATTTGTCCTAAAACAACAGTAAGATATTTAGGTAATTAGCACTATTAGTGTTTGAGTTTTTGCTCATTTGTAATTTGGTCTTTGAAAAATCTTGGCAGTTAAGCACTCAATTCATAAATTAATAGCAATTAAGCCTATATTATAGATTTTTGTTAATTTCTAAGTAGTAAAGTCCTATAAATTAATAGCAATTAAGCCTATATTATAGACTTTTGTTAATTTCTAAGTAGTAAAGTCCTATATTTTTATCACGACAACAGTTAGACTTAACTACTAAAGATTTGTGAAATTCAAAGAAGAAATTGTCAAGAAATTTTGAAGGACATGTTAATGTGTATGTGAATAGAAGTAAAAAGAGAAATTGTAATAGCAATAATAAAAAGGACAGGTGTAATAGCAATAGTAAAAGGCACTGCTCTCACAACCTTTCAGGGCCTATAAATAGAGATTTCATTTCTTCATTCTCTTCATTTCAAAACTTAGAAGTATTTCAAGTTCTATAATTAAATCCTTCCTTTTTTCTTTGTTTCTCTTTTCAAAAAGAGTAGAGTTTTTTTGTGAAAGAAAAGGTTTCAAAGAGTGACGGTACAAGGTATAAGTCAGAGAATACTTGTGAGAAAGTGCTTGAGTGTATTGGGGTCATTGGGTAGAAAAGAGGAAAATCTATGTGATTGTAGAAATTTTTTATATAGTGAAATTCTTTTATGAGAGATATTAGTTTTTCTCCTAATTTGAGAGTTTTTTACTTAAATTCTTGTATTGTGAGATTAGTTTTAATTTATTATTATTATTTCTCTATTATTCTGATATTTCTTTGAAGTGAAATTCTAAGAACATCGAATCTGGGTCGGTTAATTCCCTAATAAGTGGTATTAGAGCGGGGTTCTTCAGTACATTATAGCTTGGTATTAGTCTAAGAAATTCTATGTAAGGAGGCTGTGTTCAAGTGAGAGTATTTGAACCTTTTAATCATTCTTAAAAATTTTCTTAGCAGCTTTTCAAGTTAGAAGTGCAAAGTGAGAGGTTAGGAAATAAGATTTCAATTCCGGTTAGAGCTGATATAGAGAAATTTAATAGGAAAATTAATTTTGGCTTGTGGCAAATATAAGTTAAGGATTTATTAATTCAATTTGGATTGCATAAGATTTTGAAAGGCAGAGAGGTTTACAAGAGTACATATTCTGAGAAATCCAGTATGAATGGTGAAGATTGGGATGATCTGGATGAGAGAGCTACAAGTATGATATATGTGTGTCTGTCCAAAAATGTCTTTACAAATGTATTTAGAATAACAATGACCAAAAATCTCTAAAGAAATCTTAAAGAATTGTATCAAGTGAGATGTATCTCAAATTGAGTGTATCTGAAAAATAGTTTCAATTTATGTTCATCTAAAAGTTTTGAATGATATTATTTCTGAACTGAAGGCTATTGGAATAAAGATTGAAGATGAAGATAAAGCATTATGATTCATCTAGTCTTTTCCACCTTTCTATAAGTGTATGAAACCTATTTTGGTATATGAAAAAGAGACTATGGTTTTTTCTGATGTCGCAAATAAACTTTTATCTAGAGAAAGAAAGTTGACAGATGGTAGAAGTAATATTCCATCTGAGGGCTCAACATTAGCAGTTGACACTAGGAAGAAAAATTTCATGAAAAAGAATATAATCTATTAGGGGTGTGAACAATTTGAGCACATGAAAAGAAATTGTCAAAAAGGTAGAGTAAGTTCAGCTAAAAGTTCCAAATCTGGTGATGCTTCTAATATTATCTCCTGTGATGGTAACGATAATCTTGTCCTTTGATTATGATATATACATCTTCATGGTATGCCGCTTATCTTCACACATATTATGAAAGAGGATGTGTCATAATTAGTGGCAGTAAGTTTGCACACAAGTATTGATTTGGCGTTGATATCAGGCGTGTACTGAATGATGTCGATGGCTGATGGATTCCAAGAGAGGCTAAACGTGGGAGTCAACACTATAATTATCAATAAGGTTTTTTCGACATAAGCCGAGATAAAATTCTTAGAATAATTCGTCAATTCTAAGTGGTATATATACTTATATGGTGAAGTATGATTATTAGTAAAGACAATAATAACAACATAAGCTATGAGATAAGACATATGTGAAGACGTGATTAGAATTAAGTCTTTAAGTGGGAGATTGTTGATGTATATATAAACAGAAGTAAAAAGGACAACCGTAATAGCAATAGTGAAAAAGACAACTGTAATAGCAATAATGAAAAGGGGCAACCGTAATAGATATAGTAAAAGGTAGTGTTCTCATTACCTTTCAAGGCCTATAAATAGATATTTTATTTCTTTATTCTCTTCATCCCAAAACTTAGAAGCGTTTCAAGTTCTCTCTTCTAATTAAATTTTTCTTTTTCTCTTTGTTTCTCTTTTCAAAGAGAGTAGAATTTTTTTTTTTGGTGAAAGAGGAGGTTTTAAAGAGTGGCGGTGTAAGGTATGAGTGAGAAAAAATATTTAGGTGTATTGGGATTATTGGGTGAAAAAGAGAGAAATCTATGTGATTGTAGAAATATTTCATATAGCGAAATTTTTTTTCTGAGAGAGTGATTTTTCTCTTGATTTGAGAATTTTTTATTTAAATTCTTGTATTGTAAAATTGGTTTCTATTTTCTATTATTATTTCTCTCTTATTCTGACATTTTTTTAAAGTAAGATCCTGAGAATATCGAATCTGAGTCGGTCAGATTTCCACGAAGACCAAACTACAAATGAGTGAAAAATTCAACAGTTAAAAGTACCAAGTACCGATTATCAAAAAAAACAAAAAGCAGTGCCGATTACCGCGAACATTTAGTTAGAGAAAAGTGTTTTGTCTGAACTAATGGAATGAAATGAATCTCCCACCAAGAGAAAGACAAGTAAAACGAATTTGGAAATAACGCTTTCCCTTTACAACTCTTGTTATTATTATTAAAAAGGACAAAAATCACATAAATAGAAGGAAAACATAATTGTATAGATAGTACCCAGTGTTATTCACTTCCAACTAGGTTTAAAAGATAAAAATCGACTAAATCAGGTATTAATAGACCTTTATTTATTTATTTTTACATAACATAAAAATAGGCAGATTTCTTCTTATAACATCCTCGTCAACTTTGGATATTCATCACAATATCCTCCGCCACACCCACCAAAACAAAAGTTGTACATTCGAACATGCTAAAATGACGAATATATTAATCCAAATTGAAAACATATAAATTACTCACTTCCAATTTAATTCAAAAGATAAGAATTACAAACTGAAACATACGCTGTAACTATCATGAAAAGAAATTTAAAAAAAGTAGTATAATTATATATAGATATATCATTTAATCCCACAAACCAAACTAAAGAGAGAGCTCTCGAGCTTGGAAAGGACGCTGCACCGTTGGATTAACAAGATTCTTCCGTGGACCCCGAGAGCTCCCATGGTTCATCCACGGCATCCTCTGCTCCCCTGAATTTTCGTGGCCGACTTGACCCTTATCTTTCTCAGCTGAACCAACTAGCGATCCATAGGCTGCAAACTGCGTCAAATTGGAGGAAGTGAATAAGAGAATGAGGAAAACAAAAAACGATGTCGTATTTAATAAGGCCCTCATTTTGGTCTTGATTTAGTTGGGTTATGTTCTTTTGTTTTGTGCTCTTCTTTTCAGTTTTCTGTGCTATGGTAAAAGAATATGATCAATAGATTGTGGGGGAAGAAATAAGAAGGAAGATATGGTTATTGGAATAATGAGAATAAAGGGAATACGTGTTTGCTTTGGTTGGAAGTCATAAAGGGAAATGATGATCATCATGAGATGGACTCCAAACCCACTCCAAGCATTGATGACTGTGGTTAGGATTAGTTATTTTGTTTGGTAGAGTTTGGTTAACTTCTGGTTACAAGTTTGTGGGCTTTGGCATATGCATTGAGTAAAAGTTGCAAGTACTATTTCCTTTTTTTTTTTCCCTTATTTTAAGGAGGGAAAAAAAAAAAAACCCAGATCTGGATGTTTTTCTGGGATGAAACAACATTATTAATGAATATTTACCCCACCCCGACTAAACATATTCAGGGGTCAACTTTATTCATTAATCCGCGTGAATTTGTAAGACCTATTTTGTAGTATTTTGCAGTTGGGGTGAATTATCAAAATACAATAATGAGACAAAAAATACTAACTTTTTTTGAATGATATTTTTTTTCCCCCCTTTTTTTAAGTCAAACAAATTTGCTACTATGAATATGAAACATCTTATTTTACAATAAGACACTCAATTAGAGAAAAAAAAAAAATCATTCAATCGGATAAGCTCATTTTTTACTTTGAGCTAAAACATGTCTAATTTTATTATAAGGCAAAATTAGCTAAAACATGTCTAATTTTATTATCTCTACGAAATACATAATTAACTACAACACTTGAAAATAAAGAGAATCAGTTAAACACATTCAATTAATAATAAGTCACCAAATTCTGAACTGACAAATTGAGCTATTATTAAGATTCTGTCAATACGTCTGCAAATACTGAAGATCTAGACCGATATTCATAACCCATATGAGAGACGCTCCAATGCCTTGGCTTCCGCGCTTTTTGGTGGAGTAGGGCATCTAACTTTTTTCCAATAGTAATTTGCCCTTGGGTTTTTTTAATCTCCTCCGGATACCTCACAATCTAACTCACAATGTTTTTGAACAATATATAATATATTCTTTTATTCCTCGTATTCCAATTCAAGCTCATTCTTACGCAGAGAGAGCGGGAGAACAAGCCAAAATATCAGCCATGGACAATGAAAACAAAGACTTGAAGTTGAGTTGAAATTTAGATGCTTTTTATATTGCTCTTGAAAATTTATGATAATACTAATACAAATGACAATAAAGTGGATTGCATAACACTTTGAATGATTTATCGAGGGAGGTTGTAAATCCATCAATCATTGAACTAAATACATTCATTTTCTTTTTACGTCAAAAATATTGTTCCAATGTTTTGGGCCTGTTTGGTTTGCTTATTGGAACGGATACATTTAGATGGATAAAATAGAATGTGTTATAATTTGAATGAGATACATTTGAATAGGTAAGAGAATGAACGTTTGGGATTATTTATTAAAATGTTCTATTTGAACTGTTAAATGTCAAAATAAATGTTTGGGTGAGGTACTAGAATAGTCAATTAGAATTGAAAAAAAAGCTGAATGTACGTTTGAATTGATACAACTTATATTTGAAATAGAAAAATAATTTAAAATATATATTTATAGATTAATTAACGAAATTATTTTCCAATTGTGATTTTCTCATTGAGTATTATTTTTTTTCTTAAAATTTTAATAGTAATTAATTAATTTTCAATTCAATTTTTATCTTTAATAAGTTATTTTAAATTGTTATTTTTATTTGGATTTTGTATTTAATTAAAAAATCTTGTTTTCATGTGAGAAAATTTGAAATATGTATTTAAGCAATATACCCATGGAATGATATGCTAAATAGCAAGCCGTTACAATTGCAACAATTTTTTCATTTGATAGATTATTGTTATGGCCCCGGCAACCATAATAAACTCACTTGTCGATGATGATGTCATCCTATTATATACGTATCAAAATATAAACAATCATGTTTCCTATATATATTATTCATAATAAGATATAAAATTCAAGTAAATAAAAATAACACAAAGAAATAAGTTGTACACTAACAATAAATAATTCTGAAGTACATAATAAATAAACAAGTTAAAATATTAACTAGAAGAGTAAATAACAACAAATATGTTTTAAGCCTATAATAACTCTCAAGTATTATTAAGCCTTAAACCTATTACAATCGAAATTGACCAAACTATGTGTATGTTCTCCTTTCTACCATTCTAAAAAATAAAAGCCATTGATACGAGATTTCAAGGTTTAGGAAACATTATTGCCAAGCTGGATTGAGTATAAGAAAATCTATCACACTGATATATTGATCACCACTTAACGACATGGTCTTAAGAATATTCTCACATTTTTCCATCAAATCAGGTGATTGTTCTGTTGTTCTCATAGAATCACTTCTACCTATGGATATAACGTTACATAATTTGTCTATGGAAGCTTGAAAAATCTCATCTGTACTTGTTCGAGAACCTTTCTTATTACTTTTCTTCTTTCCTATTTTCCTTGAACTGTTTGGAATTGTCGATTTACCTCTTTCAGTAGCCAACAATGGATTAAAAGGTGTGTTATCTGAGGATGAGTCCTCATCCTTGGATTCTGAGTCACATGGTCAGATTTGAGGCTGAGAAGACCCCATGCCCTTCAACTCGTTTTCCTTGAAATATGATGGAATATAACTCATGGTTGAGCAACCTTTTTT